>CAJQTV010000304.1:92500-113962 GCA_907163055.1 Formica aquilonia x Formica polyctena
GGCTCATTCGTCGTCCTAATGGCGTTCTTCATCATCGTTGTCTGTTCCAAGTGGTGCTGTGGATGCAGCGGACTCCTAGCGGTACCCTACGCGCAGCGTGACGAGACGATAAATACCAGGGTTGTGTAAGTTAATTTTTTTTAAACGAAGTTTAGTTTAAAGTAAATGGCCCAAAAATTAAGTTTACGTTAAAAATTACTTAAACAAAAATTAACTCAGTTAAAGTTAAGTTAAAAAATTATTAACTTATTAAAGTTAAAAGTTAATTCTCTATCTAACAACGAATCGACACATCCGACAAACTTGTTGCACGACAAATGAAATATTCGCATTACAATCAACCATTTCCACACGACTTTGATATTGATGAATTATTTTAACTTGTATAAAAAAGTTAATAAGTTAACGTTAATGCATTTAAAAATAATTAATTAAGTTAAAAGTTAACACGTTTAAAATTAACTAAGTTAAGTTAAAAGTTATTAACATTTCAACTTTCTAACTTAACTTTTAACTGTTTGACTAGTTACTACCCAACCCTGATAAATATCCCCGAAGTTACGGCAACCCCACCGCCGCCTTATCATTTGTTTGCGCCGCCTTCATACGATTCCGTCAACTATGGCAAAATCGTCGACAAAACAACTGGCGAGAAGCTGGATATCTACGCGATCTTGATGCCGACCCACAGACCGATGGTGCAGGCACCTGCGTAGAAGAATTTGAAAATATCTCCATCTTGGCGAGGATTATCGGACTCAATCTAACACTAACGATCAAACTGATCGATCGCGAAGAAGTCACGGATCTTTTCGTTACAGTTTTCGGACAATTAACGAACGTTAAAGATGACCGTTCGATAAAGAAGCTGTTTTGAGCAGGATTAGAAAGTAACTCGCTACTTGTAACAAAGTTACAGTTACAGTTATTTTTTTCGGTAACTATAACTTAACTTTGTTTCTTTTTCTCCATCTATAACTGTAACTTAACTTAATTACATTTTTTGGTAACTAGTAACTAATTTAAGAGAATTAGGAAGTAGTTTTTGTCGAAAATAAAGCCTTTTTTGGGGAATTTATTACAAAAAAATGAATTAAAATCGAGACTTGTCTTTTAAGGAAATCTTTATTGTTATTAAAAACTACAAAAATATATTTTTTGCTTCCTCATAGAGGAAGCTTTGTTTTCGTGACAAAACTTTTTTCGAGTTTTCTATGTCAATGTGTTTAGAATGTTCTAAAACGTCGAAAAATCATATTCCTAAAAAATGTCTGTATGTATGTATGTATGTGTGTATGTGCGTACGCACGCAATATATTGTACAACCTCTAACTTCCGCAATTTTTGAGATATGGGGCTAAATTTTTTTTACATGGATAAAGTATCATTAAAGGATGGTTGGTATTGAATTTGATGAGAATCGATGAAAAGGTTCATTTTTTATAAAATTTATAATTTTTTGTGAAATGTCTGTACACGTTGTAACTTTCGGAAAATTTGAGATATCGGGTTAAATTTTTTTACATGAATAGATTATTATTAAAGGATGTTTGATATTTAATTTAGTGAGGAACGATGAAAGACTTCATTTTTTATAAAATTTTGAATTTTTGGGGAAATGTGTATACACGTCTTAACTTTTGCAAATTTTAAGATATCGAGTTAAATCTTTTTATATGAATAGAGTATCATTAAAAGATAGTTGGTATTGAATTTGCTTCCTTTATGAGGAAGCCAAAATTGAAAAACTCGCTTGCTTTAAGGAGCTTAAGCTTTGTAAGCGAAATAAAATTTCTCTATGAGGAAGCAATGTGCAAATTTCTAATTTGCACAATTTTCAGCTTGTTTTTTTCTTTAAAATAACCATTAAAAAAGGCGCTGCATATGGCTAAAAAAATGCATTTTATATTACTTTATATCGGATTTGCAGCAATTTCTATTTAAAAAAAAATTCAGCGACGTCCTTATTAAATTCTCTTCAAAATATATTGGGTACTGCACTGAACCTGTAAAAAAAAAATCAGACCAAAATTATTAAAATGCCGGCTATAAAATGGCGATTTTTTTAAAAAAGTTCATTTTCCGTCAAAAAAAGAGTTGTTTGATTCTTTTTCTCAAAAATTAAAGGATGCACAGACTTTTTAGAGGTTCAGCCCGAAATTATATATATTGTGAATATGCTCAATCTTTTTCAAATCGATTTGAGGCTTTAAATTTGAGTTATCATTGCAAAACGAAAAGAAAATAAAAAACGGAGAAAAACACGTTTAAAGTTTTGAAAGATTTTAAAGTATGATTTTTTATACATATCTTGTCTAATAATTTCCAGCAGCATAGTAGGATGTTTTCAGGGCAGCATTAGCATCAGCTTGCTTCTGTTCAGCGATTCTTTTGCGTATTCGGCTCTCTTTTGATCTATTTCTTAAATTAATGTCAGAGTCGTACACGCGCCGCTCGTTCTCCGCTTGGCACGCGACCTCGGCGCGCTTTCCAATTTCTACGTCCAATCCTCCCAAAAATTTTAATATTGGTCTGTAGCCATCATTAAACATACAAGTGGATAAATAGGCAGCTATTTCGACGATGTCTGCTCCGCTGAAGGTTCTTTTCGAGGTTATTTTCCAAATCATATTATTGAAGCTCTTGTTCACATTTTGCGTAAATCCACCAATGCATTTAGTGAGTAACTCTTCTTTACTTAAATCTTCATAAACATGTAGAATGGCTTTTTGGACATTATCGGGAAGAGCAGGCTTGTGTATATAATTGTTCAAATTATTTTCAGTTTTTGCTTTTTGCCACGTACACCAACTTTCTGCTCCCTCCGGGCAAAAATGATGTTGCGGATTATTGTTCGTGGAGCACTTGTGATAATATGTAGCCATAATCGCGTCCTTCATTTTTTGGACATCGTTACTATTATTTCTTATAGCCATTCCATAATATTTCGATAATTCTCCAATGAGTTTGTCCGTTAATATACCTTTTCCGGCGAGACCTATATTCTCTTTTTTAACTGAACGAAGTCTGGTACCCATTCTCTTCTGAACGTGCCCCACGCACTCTTTTTTTTAACACTTCAAAATCTTGGCCATATGGTTCTTCGCCTAAAATCGCCTTAAATGTTTTAGAATCGCCGCCTCCAACATAATATTTATATTTTACGCCGTATTGATCTTCTGATCTTTTGAACATTTCAAATATGGCATCTATCTCCATCTTGCCCGCACATCCTTCGTGATTTACTTGACACTCTTCTTCATGATTCTCTAGCCATTCATTGTATTCATCAGTACCAATGCGAGATTCCCACAGTTTACAGCCAGCACAATAAAATGATTTTATGGATATATCAACTACTTTCCCGCTATAGTGTCCAACGAGCGATACGATGCCATGTAGAGATTGAAATCCGCGTTTTTTCCAGCTTCCATCTCCAGAAACTATCAAACTATCTTTATTTTTAGTTTTTGCAATTTCTTCTGTGATTGCTGAACTCATTGATAATTTAGCAATAGCCGATGCAACGTTACGCATTCTTTTCACAAATAAATGATAGGTACGCCGACTCACAAGGAGAGGTCGCAGCTGACTCTTTACCGATTTTGATCTCATTTTTTGTGGTGAATCTTCATTGAATATAGTTAAGCCCTGTAAGAGCTTTTCGTCCAATGCGCCTTGTAAGTAGTATTTTTTATACTTGAAATTTGGAGAAATTTGGAGAAATTTTAATGTAGGTTGTAAGACATCAAAAAAGACACTTTATCGAACAGTGCCGTTAGCGCAGGGAATAAGCGCGAGTACACTAATAGCGAGAACCCAGGTTTGAAACCACCTACGCTGTTAACATTTTTTCCTTTTTTTTCGATTATTTGATATGTACATGTAATATGCATTATTTACTACATAGAAATAAATATTTGGCATAAATCTTCTTATATATTTGCCTACGTAAAGTTACTGTGAAATAAATGAAATATTTTTACAGAGAAATGTTAATACTTTTATTTTTAAAGATTTTTATACATTTTCTAAAATTTTTTGAATAATGCAATAATAATAATAATAATAAATAACTAATATTATTAAATTACAAGTAATAAAAGCTCCACAAGATAAAAGACGAACAAAGAGACAAGCAATGAGAGACAGGCGCTATAACCAATTCCTATTATTCTCATTACGGCTATTATTTTTGAATTAATTTCATACTCAAAATTAGTGCCTTTGTCTATTGTACGAGAAGAATGAATGAATCTATCACTGCATTTTGCGCATGAAACTTTTATTTTAAAACCGAGTCCGCGATAAGCGCACTTTTCAAAGTTAATATTTTTGCCACACATATTACATATAACAAATGAAGCAATCATATCAAAAACAAGGAAAAAATCGATTATTTCGTATTCAAGATTACCATTATTATTATAAGAATAACTTTTTTTAGATTTTATTTTTTTTTTTTACTTTTGTCTTGCGTATTTTTAATATATTGATTGCCACAGAATTTTCGATTTTTCGGTTTCCCGCCTCTATTTTTTCTGTCAGTTCTGGATGTTTTATCCATTTTAAACGACAAAATTAACCAATCAAAATACAATTAGACTTCAAATAATATTTCTCTCAATATACACAACATATGTTCTTAGTCAGAATGCTCGATCGAAACTGAGAGACCTTTAGAAGTATGCTTACTTATATAGAAGTACAAGCCAACAGAATGCGGCAACACGTTTGAACACGTCCCTTCACAAAAGACAACGGATTTTGGTTGCCGTACGACTATCCTGCGTTCGGGAGAAAACGAGTTCGTGCGCCGTTCGACCTTTTCAACTGCCAAATGCGCAATTTTACGAATTTCGACATAAATCAAACGGCATTTTATTCAGGAAACATAAGTTTCGAAAAATAAAAAAAAATCGATTTTTCTACTACCTAGTTCCCTTAATAGTTACTTTAATAGTTACTTTATATATTTTAAACTTAGGGCTCTGGCAAACCAGCGCGATAACGTGACGTGCGATACTTGATATCCAATAGGCATACAATTATTTTGTCTAGATCTTTCAAAAAAGCTGTACACCCATTGGACATTACCCGTTACGCATTGCCAGAACCCTTATTCGTTAACATATGACCTGCGATCAACAGAATGAAGTGCTCGGTATACGGTCAATGATTATTTCTTGTAATTGGAATATTTCTTTATCTCTGATAATTACTATATTCTATGTACGTCTGTATTAAGAATTAATCTAATGGGTTTTGCACACAGAACGCGGAAACGGTTGCCGCGCGGCAAGAAGCGACGCGATAGGCAATCAACGTACTATTTCTCTGTAAGAATTAAGTTTATTGGCCATTGCGTCGTTTCTTGCCACGCGGCAACCGTTTCCGTGTTCTGTGTACAATAGTCATAAGGGCCTCTTAACATGTGAACGCGTTTTAACATGATGCCATATTGGATATTCGAGTATAGCCAACAGGACGCCGGTTAAAGAATCAAACAACAGTCATCCATTATCAATCGCGATCAGAGCCAGTATCCAAATTTAATTAACGAATATCGGGCTAAGTCACTGTGTTGCTGTGCTTGATTCGTGGCGCGGTTGGGAGCATAAAATTGTCGTCATTGTACCACAATCTAGTGATAGCATATTCGCAGATACACGATCATACACGTGCGGCGCACATCAAACGACATTACGTAATGTTGTTGAAACATAAAAAATACATAAAAAGTTCAAGCAATGGACAAGGCGATATCTCAATCTTCAGAGAAGAAATGTAAAATACCACGGTCAGCCTATGCAAAAATATTCGAGTTACAGCAAAAACTTGGAAACGAGAAAAACTGGGCATTTCTATGCAAAATTTGCGTTGGCAGGAAAATTACTCATGCAAGTAAAACTTCAACTGCAAATTTAAGAAAACATATGAATGTAAATCTTTATTTGTACAATATTAACACATTTTTCATTGAAAATTTTTTATTTTTGGCGTGAAGTTAAAATTATTTTTGGTACCTGTGGGTTATTGTATCCCCATAAAATTAATTCACTTTCTTATATTAGGTCTACCGGAAAGTTCTGTCCGTTTCTATCACAACAAGTCTCGAGTCTCGACACGTAAGCACATGTTTATTTGGCGCATGTGTGCCCTCACGCTGGCAAGAAATCATTAATAATAATGGCAATTACATTATTTAATAAAGTTTATTGACGGTAATAAAAATTTGTATTTTGTTTTATTCCAAAAACGGACAGAACTTTCCGGTAGACCTGATATGATTGTTTATTCTAGTAGTCCTAAGGAGATCAAAAAGCGATCAAACTCCGACAGCTTAGCGCCCTCATTTAACAAAAGCGTAATTAAAATTGCCGATAATACCGACAATTTTAATTTCGCCGTTACCGACAGTAGTATTCATACATGATTTATACATGTTACAAAAAACAATTTCGAATTATGTTCAACATGTTTAAATCAGATAACATATTTTTTTTACTGTTTTATCGTCTCGCATGCGTATCTAAGCGTATTTAAGCGTGTCGAGAGAGAGGGGAGTGAATGGGAAAGAAAGAGAGGGGAAGAGAGAGAGAGAGAGAAAAAGAGGAGAGGAGAGGAGAGGGAAAGAGAGAAATGACAGAAAAATAAAAATGTGCGTCTGCCTTTATCGCATAATTTGAACACAATTTCAACATTGCTCACATTGACATATATCTTTTCATATGTCTTCCAAGGGGAATAATATTTTTAGCCGTTTATGTATGTATATATATATATATTTATGTACGCAAGTCTATGCATGGGTGTAACGAGACCGTTACGAACGGCCTCGCGGGCCGACCAGCCGCCCGCATTGTGAGGCTCGGCGCCTATGGCGCCCCTAAGCTCCCACACCCGTGTCGCGGCCCCACCGTGGGGACCGCCCCACCACGCGCCGAATCGCATGAGTGGAAGGCCGGCCGCCGGATATATAAGGCGGCACGGCGAGCGTATCGTTACCAGTTCCTGATCTCGAGTCCTGTCACATACAACTCCTGATCCGAAACCGACTCTCGCATTAAACCAGGTCACGGGCTACCCGTGGTTATCCCGGGCTTCCCGATTACTGGCATGGCGCATCCTGATACCCCGCGTTAAATCAGGTCACGTGCTATCCGTGGTTATGCCGGGCTTCCCGGTTGCTGGGACGGCGCATCCTGATACTCCGCGTTAAACCAGGTCACGGGCTACCAGTGGTTATGCCGGGCTTCCCGGTTGCTGGGACGGCGCACTCTACTAGCTCGTAAGACCGTTTCGTATATACCGCGTCCTGATAGACCGTAAGACCGTTTTGTATATACCGCGTTCTGATAGACTGTAAGACCGTTTTGTACATACCGCGTCCTGATAGACTGTGAGACCGTTCTGTACCGCATCCAGATATACCGTAAGCCCGCTCTGTATATATCGCGTCCGGATAAGACCGTCAGACCGTTCTCTATGTACCGCGTCCAGCCAGATCGTAAGACCGTCTTGTAAATATCGCGTATAGACGGTAAGACCTGTTTTTTGTAATTATCGTGTTTGAGTTCAATTACCTAGCCTTATAGAGATTGCAGTAAGTACCGCGTCCGCTTAGCCTTTAAAACCGTATCCTGCTACGGCCGCCACACTACCACCGCGCGCTAGTCCTTATCAGGATAAGCCGCAGAAAGCACTGGCGTCCCGTCCTCTTAAGGATAAGACGCACAGTCAGTTGGAACCACACCAAACGGCCACGCGACACCCCGTAGTAGTTAAGACCTGTTTTGCTGTAAATAATTGCTTGATTGTGAATACCGCGACCGCGTAATCGCCTGCCTGAGCGTCGCTCGCTCCCCGAGCCCGTTTATATCACGTTGCTCTTGTGAGCACTTATGTGCACCGCTCTTGCACGTCCGCTCTTGTAAGTAGTTTTAATTGTTTATTGTCTAATCTGAATAAACCGCTCAATTATAACAAGGAAGAGTGAGTTCGAGTTTCCCCCTTCTCCCGAATCCTGGCACCGGCGAGCCTGATCCGCGGCGTCGGGAAAGGTGAACCATTACATGGTACGTAAAAGAAATATATATATATATATATATATATATATATATATATATACACATACGTGTGTATCATACATATATTCTTGGTATTAAATGTAACTTTCTATAAGTTACAATGTGTGCAGTACAGTTCGTTCTTCCCCAATCAATATAATTAAGAATATTGAATTAAAATATATTACGTCATAATAAAATATATTATGTAAATTATATATATGTATTTACAATTATATTTTTATTCGTATATGTAAATGTTTATATGTATATTTATAATATAACTTTACATTTACAATATAGTATATATATTTACCTCAATCACGACTGAATAATGAATGAGAACGTAATCGTGTATTGCAGTATAAATCTCACAACATATGCCACCAGGTTGTGTTTGAATCTTATCAAAAATATTATATTTTGGCTTATTGTAGGATAACGTACATATATATAGTTTTTTTTAGCTACCAACTTGTCGTATGTACAGCCGGGTAGACTATCATATACCCGAAATTTGGTGCCATCAAAACACAAAAAAATATATCGCCAGTGATCACAACAATTCCCACCAATAATTTTTAAACTTTTGCTACTCTCTATGACTGGCTGCAATCATATGAAGGAATTCCACATATTGCACACTTTGCATTTCAAAATTGGAAGTTTCTTTAAATTTTCTTTGGGAGAAATAAATGTCAAGAGACACGGTAATATCTTGCGCCAAGTCACGCAAAGCAAAAATCGCGCGCAGCAACAGCAAGACACTCCGGGTATTTATGCGCGAGTCAGATAGTTGAGAGTACCTTAGATCAGGCCTGTCTAACCGCCGGGAGCGGAGGAGCAACCGATCCCACTCTTACCGCTTTAGACTTCCCCCACCATCGCGTGTTTCCGCAGCTCACAGTCTTCTTATTTACGCATAAGGCAAATTGACGATTGGACGTGTCAAGCTTTCTTTTTGACATGATATTACTAAAATGTTATAAGGTTAATAAAAATAGTAGGGATACGAATGTTATTTAAAATTGTAGTAACATGGTTAAATAATGTGACGTAATATAAAAATAATATAGTAATATTAATAATAAAAGGAAATACTAATAATGAATTAATAGAGAAAATATAGTAATTATAATCAATTATAATTAACAAGTAGCATTTAGGTCTCGTTCAAGCTGTACTTTACATACGCGTCGTAACGTGGAAGCAATAAGCGATATTTCGCGATATAAAACGCACGATGCTAGCGAGCTAGAGATAAGACAAGCAAGCGGAGAACAAGCATCGAAAGCTGGAAGAGCCGTCGGCTGGAAGAGTGGGGGGAGCCGAGCCTGAGATCAGAGGTAGGGGGAAGAGCCACTCGTGGCCCGCGGGCCGCGGGTTAGACAGGCCTGCCTTAGATTATCAGATCTGAATAACGGCTGAACCAATCGAATTCTTGATAGGCTTAATCGATAGCTTGGGTTTGATTTATATCAGGAAAGTCTTTATTTTCGCTCTGCATGTTTTATAAAGCAGAGATATTACGAAGCAAAGTCGAAATGTGGAAATTTTCATTTAAGAAACGTCACCATCATCATCGTCGTGTCGTCCCCTTTACCGCTATTGTATGTACACAACACATGTAACAGAATATAGAGGTCTTGTGCTACACATATATATACACGTACACAACATACATGCAACAATGGCAGTGTATTCTTGTACGTTTGGCATCTTTGACGAAAGATTGCGCTAACGGCGCTTCGTGATGTTACTGCTCGCATCCATACTTGCTTTTGACAGGTATAGGTTAAATTTGCAAAATGCCAAAATGCAGTGTTCGTACGATTTCATTTATATTATAAAAAGGTGAAGCTGCAAAATTCTTCGTAATACTTGTGGATAGTTAGATCAGGTATATCTCATTTATATTAGAGAAAAATAAAGCATTACGAAAGTAATTTATGCTACGTGTAAAAACAGATCAAAACATCGTAATACATATGTTTATAGAAAAGAGATGTGTGTATTCTATAATATGTTTACTATAAGATATGTGTGTGTGTGTGTGTATTCTATAGATTCAACTATTCAGAAGTATCATGAAGAATTTTGCAACTTTACCTTTTTATAAATGAAAGAGTGCTACGCTATATAATGTTGCACTCTGGAAAATTTAACGTCAAATACCTGTTAAAAACCAGTATGGATAACTGCAAACAGTAATATAGGCATACACACATAAGAATCTAGTATATTTGAGTGCATTTGTCAAAGGAGTGTCATTATATAGTTATTAGTCACGCATCATATGTAACTACAGATAAGTAAAAATCCCTTTAAAAAAGCCTCACAAAGATAAAAAAATACGCCAAGTACATATCTAAAATATAACTTTTAAAAAATTTTCCCCTAGAAAAATAAAAAAACCGCTAAAAAATAAAAAATTAAAATTAAATATGAAATCAATAGTTAACTAGCCAAGTACTTAGAAGCAGTTCAGTTTGTGAGGATTTGTAATTTAAAATAGTATTTGTCGTAAAATCAAACTTGTATTTATAGAAATGTTATAGACAGATTCTTTCCATAAAATTAAAACGCATTTTATTTTTATTAAAAGAAACCTGATTTTCAAAATAAGTTCAATACAATTAAGAAAATATAAAAAAATTTTAATTAAAAAAACGGTGCTGCTAAACTAAACAATACGCTAAAATTAATATATTCTTTAATACATTCACATTGCAGTTATTGTGATATAACTAAATTAAATATAATTTTAAATTAAATTTAGATCTAAATTAAATTTATTGTTTGTTGGTTTTAATATATACTTTAAAAGTTAGCAGCGCCAAGTTTTTTTAATTGAAATCTTTTCTTATTTATACTAAAAGAAATAATTAGAGGTAAAAGAAATAATTAGGTGTAACGATACCGTTACTAACGGCCTAGCGGGCCGATCGACCGCGCGCTTTTCGAGGCTCGGCGCTTATGGCGTCCCTAAGCTCCCACACCCGTGTCGCGGCCCCACCGTAGGGACCACCCCACCACACGTGGATTCGCGCGAGTGGGAGGCCGGCCGCCGGTATATAAGGCGCTCCGGCGAGCGTAGCGTTACCAGTTCCCGATCCCGAGTCCTACCTAGTACAACTCCTGATCCGAAACCTATACCGCGTTACACCAGGCTACGGGCTACCCGTAGTTACGCCGGGTTACCCGGTTGCTGGGACGGCGCATCCTGATACCTAGCGTTACACCAGGTCACGGGCTACCCGTGGTTATGCCGGGCTTCCCGGTTGCTGGGACGGCGCATCCTACCCCGCGTTAAACCAGGTCACGGGCTACCCGTGGTTATGCCGGGCTTCCCGGTTGCTGGGACGGCGCATTCTCAATCCTTGGCGTTAAACCAGGTCACGGGCTACCCGTGGTTATGCCGGGCTTCCCGGTTGCTGGGACGGCGCACTCTTAGTTCATAAGACCGTACCGCACCCCGCGTACCGTTCAACCTGGACGGCCGTTTGTATAGACCGCGACCGTTTCCACCGTAAGACCACTTTGGTCTCCGTGTATCTCTCTGTACATAGACCGCGAACTGTTCTATTGTAAGACCGTTGTACATATACCGTAACCAGTAAGACCGCTCCGGTCTCCGCGTCCGGATAGACTCTAGCACCGATTGTATATACCGCGACCTGTCCATATTGTAAGACCGCATTGTATATACCGCGACCTGTCCGTATTGTAAGACCGCCCTGTACATACCGCGCATTCAGACTGTAGAGCTAATTAGATATTAGGACTCCCACCAAGTATCGCGCTGCTTCACATTCACATACGGCCTTCAGACTACTAAGGAGCGTCAGTCCTTTTAAGGATAGAACGCCGAGAACGCCGACGCCCCGTCCTTTTAAGGATAAGGCCGCCAGGCAGTTGGAACTACATTGAAAGCCACGCGACACCCCGTAGTGTTTAAGATCTGTACTGTACCTCATGGAATAATCAGAGCTTATTTGCATGCGAACACCGCGATTGCCGAACACGGCCGCTTGAGCCACGCTCGATTCCCGAGCTCCCCGCGCACCAACCGCTCACGCGCGAAACTCTGTACGAACCGTGCTTGCTCGTCACCCTGTGAATAACAACCGCTCACGCGCGAGGCTCTGTACGCACCGTTCCCGCATGTTGCTTCGCATAGCTTTCTGTGTTAAATATCTTTTATAATAACCGCTTGAATAAACCAAATTATTTAAACCGCTTATACCGAGGTCAAGTAAGTTGGAGTTTCCCCCTTCTCCCGAATCCTGGCACCGGCGAGCCTTGATCCGCGGCGTACGGGAAAGGTGAACCGTTACAGAGGTGAACCAGGAGGTAAGAGGGAAGTAGAGGATATATAGATTTTGAAATATTAGACAGCACTGAAGGATGCAATATAGCAGATAAATTTAATTTATATTATATACAAAGTATTAATAGTAAAGTAAAATCTATAAATGGGAGTGATCCTGGGAGTGCGTGTAAAAGAATTATTTATGTTATTGAAAACAAGGGAATTATGGGAAATTTTGCGATGATTAGTATAGATCATTTACAGGAAATTGTTATGGGACTACCGAAAAAGAAAGGTACAGAGGAGGGAATAACTAGCGATATATTAAAGGCAGTATTTTGCGTAATAAAAGAGGAATTTGTTGATATAATAAATAATCTCTTTGAAGAAAGGTTGCTGTCTAGAAAATTGAAAAACGTCTACGATAATACCGATTCCAAAAATAGAGAAAGCTAGAAAAGCAAGTGAATTTAGGCCTATTAATATGTTACCAATATTTGAAAAAGTGTTAGAATTAGTAGTTAAAAAGCAAATTGAAATGTATTTAAAAGATAATTGTGTTATAACAGAGCATCAGTCGGGCTTTGGAAAACAGTATTCGTGTGAAACAGCGATTCAAACAGTCATTGATGAATGGAAATTGATAATTAGTAAGGCAAAAATAGTAGGGGTAATTTTCATGGATCTTAAGCGAGCCTTTGAAACAATAGATAAAGAAAGATTATTAGAGAAATTATATCAATATGGAATTAGAGGAATGGTTATAGAATGATTAAGATCATATTTAAAGGATAGAACACAGCAGGTTCAATTTAACAATAAATGGTCTAAATTAATGGCCACAGAATATGGAGTACCACAAGGATCTGTATTAGGACCTTTGTTATTTATAGTATATATAAATGATATAATCAAAATATGTCCAGAAGAATGTAGTATAAAAATGTTTGCAGATGATACGTTAATATGTAACTGGAGAAAGCAACGCGGAATTAGAGGGCAAAATGAATATGGCATTTACTATAATGGAAGAGTGGATAAATATAAATAAGTTAAAAATGAATGCAGGGAAAACGAAATATATGATAGTCAGAAGTATAAAAAAAGAACTGCAAGGTAATATTGTATTGAAATGTTTGGATGGAACTGAGATAGAACGTGTGTAAATAATGAAATATTTAGGCATAATTATTGACGATAGACTACGATTTAAGGACCACTGTGATTATATGCTAAAGAAAATAGGGGAAAAACGAGTTTTTTAAATAGAATAGATAATTACATATCGGCATACACTAGATGTATTGTAAATAAGACAATCATAGCGCCTCACTTTAAGTATTGTGCGACGCTGTTAATTGATATGGGAGAAACACAACTGAGTAAATTGCAAAAAGCTCAAAACCGGGCCATGAGGATCATATTGCAATGTGATAAACATACCAAAGTGGAGCATATGCTGCAAGCGCTGAAATTTATATTCATAAAACAGAGGCTATACTATAATGTGTGTATTTCTATTTTTAAGATTTTAAGGAACATGTTACCGGAGCAATTAAGAAATAGATTAGAAATAGTGGAAAATGAGAGTGAAAGACAAACACGACAAGCAGGAGACATTGGAATAAAATATCGCAGAACAAGGAGTGCGCAAAAGAGTATGTTTTACGAAGAAGTGAAAATGTATAACGCCTTGCCAGCTGAAATAAAGCGGAATGAAAGAGTTATGCCGTTTAAGCGAGTGTTAAAGGAGTATATTGTAATTAATGTTGTAACGGCAGGGCCGTTACTACGGCCAATATATACGCCAAATATATATATATATATATATATATATATATATATATACGCACGGCTTGCTTATCTTATCCTGCTCTACCTATCCCGCTTGCACGCACACCGCACGCGCTACCTCACTCGCTCGTACACTGCACGCGCCGTCTCGCTCACTCCATAAACACTATCTCTCTCGCGGTCCCCCCACGCGGAACCAACCCCACCGACGGACCGACAACGAAGAGTGGGGAACGCCAGCCGGGTATATAAGGCCAGCCGGCCGAGATACCGAGACTAGATCCCATCCTGCGATCCGACTCCTGACACCGACCTAACCAGTACCTACTACCTCTCGGGGCTAAGGTTTCGCTTAGCTCTGCCGGGTTTCGTCGGCTTTCTCTACCTTCGGGCTGAGGTTTCACTCAGCCCTGTCGGGTTTCGCCGACTCCTATCACCACTCCCAAGGCTAAGGTTTCTCTTAGCTCTGCCGGGTTTCGCCGGCTCCTAGCACCAGTCCGGGCTGAAGTTTCGCTCAGCTCCACCGGGTTTCGCCGGTTTCTGTTGCCAAGGCAGGCCCCGACGTGACACTCGGCCCTTCCCGCAATACCTAGCCACCTAACCTGACAGTAGCTCGTAAGTGCATGGAAATACCGCGCTGTAGATATTAGCCGCATGATAGAGATAAGTCCGCTAGTTATAACCGCCGTTGTAATAAGCCTGCTAGTCATAAGACCTGTTAGTAATAAGTCCGCTAGTTGCAACCGCGCCGTAGTACTAAGCGTAGCCTGTTAGTAATAAGTCCACTAGTTGTAACTGCGCCGTAGTCGCGTATAAATAAAACCGTTGTGCCCGCTTTGCGCTTCTCACCGCCTGCCGCTTTGCGCCCCGCGCCCTGCTACCGGCCCCACTGCTTAACGCACGCCGACCGACATCGCCTGGCCCTGCACGCTGTACCTACCTTTTTCTAAATAAACTATCTGTTTTATTCAATCTGTGTTCTCGTAAGCTTGAGTCTCCCCTCCTCTCGAACCCCGACACCGACGAGCCGATCCGAGCGTCGAGCGAGGTGACCGCGTTACAATGTAAACAAGATTTGTATTATAAATAGCTGAGAAAGCTAATAAAGATATATCTCTCCCCCCTCCCCCCTCCTCTCTCTTTCGCCCTCTCGCTCTGTCTCTTCCCCTCCCTCTTTCACCCCTCCCTCCCTCCCGCTCTCACCCGCCCACCCTTCTCTCTCCCTCTCCTTCTCCCTTTTCCCTCTCTCTCCCACTCCCGCCCCTCCCCACCCTATCTCTCTCCCTCCCTCTTTCTCTCCCTCTCCCCTCTCTCTCCCTCCCTCTCCCCTCTCTCACTCTAATATTACTAATGTTATGGATGTGTATGATTTTTTGAAATTTATTGACATCAGATTTAATATTATTGAAGGTTACAATGTTAATGCTGAGACAAACTTAGCTGTAGATTCGATTGTTGAATGTCTTGATATAGTTGCTCCTAAAGTAAGAATTAAGATACAAAATAAATGGCAGGGAAAGCAGTGGTTTTCTGAGGATATTCGTTAGCTTATGAGACAAAGAGATGAGCCTTATAAGATAGCGCGAATAAGCAAGAATGATGACGAATGGGAATTGTTTTGTCAACTGAGAAACAAAATAGTTGATGTAATTAGAAAAACAAAAAGAGACTACTACATGTCACAACTGTCCGGCACCGATTTAATTCTTCTTGAAATATGTTGTTAAACAAAAATCTAAGAGATACGTATTTTTTTATACGTGCCCATTTTCATATTTAGGGGGTGAAACACCCCTTTGAAAAAAAACGTTGTTTTCATTTGGGGTCGAATATCGTCAAAACTATAAGAGATAGAAAAAAATTATTAAACGAAAGTTTAACGGCTTGAAGAGTACTTTAAAGTTACAAAAAAAAAAAATTTTTATATTTTTTTTTTTTCAAAAAAACCCCACCACCCAACATTTTTTTTCAAAATTTTGTAATTTTTTTTCACCGTATTAATAGTTTATTTTTTTCTAAATTCAACCATGTATAATAAAGTTACGTTACGAAATATCATTTTTGAGAATTAATTATAAACGCCTTCGTATATACGCTATCCGTGCTCATCCGTGCTATGTGCATAAGTAATTATCGTCAAAATAAGAAGATATGTAAAAAAATGTTTTAAGTAAAATTTTTATAGTTTTCTATATACTTTATAACTGTATATATATATTATAAATTGTGTCGCGCGGTGCAAAGAACCGCAAGCGCTGCGACATTTATAGTGATATTTCCATTCATTTCTTAAAGATTCAATTTTTAAAAATTATTTCATTATAAATGAATGAATTTGGAATAAAATTGTCTTTAATTTTTATTTATAAAAGAAATTAAATGTCAAAGAAATAATAATAAGGCTGGGGGTATTTTAGAAATTATTACATTTTTAGAAAATCTAATTATATATACAGTTATAAAGTATATAGAAAACTATAAAAATTTTACTTAAAACATTTTTTTACATATCTTATTATTTCGACGATAATTACTATGCACATAGCACGGATGAGCACGGATAGCGTATATACGGAAGCGTTTATAATTAATTCTCAAAAATGATATTTTGTAACGTAACTTTATTATACATGATTGAATTTAGAAAAAAATAAACTATTAAGACGATAAAAAAAAATTACAAAATTTTGAAAAAAATGGATGGTGGGGTTTTTTCGAAAAAAAAATAAAAATAAAAAATTTCTTTTCGTAACTTTGAAGTACTCTTCAAGCCGTTAAACATTCGTTTAATAATTTTTTTTTTATCTCTTATAGTTTCGACGATATCCGACCCCAAAAGAAACCACCGTTTTTTTCAGAGGGGTGTTTCACCCCCTAAATATGAAAATGGGCACGTATAAAAATAATACGTATCTCTTAGATTTTTGTGTTTAACAACATATTTCAAGGAGAATTAAATCGGTTCCGGACAGTTGTGACATGTCCCTTGTTAGAAAAAAATCTGGATAAAAATAAAAAAGATCCGGAAAAAATGTCGAGGTTGTTGAAGGAGTTGCTGAAGGGAAGCCCCTGTGGCGACAATATATTTAAGGAAATACAGTGTGAAGACAAAATATTTAATGATACAAACGAAATGGCAAATATTTTTAATAGATATTTTGTAGATAGTATTATGTTATTTAGAGAAGATGATTTTTTATAGTAGACTTAATAAGAGATATGAAATACACAGAAAATGTTCTAGAAGTTTTTAATGCAGTTGAAGTCGAAAATTTAAATCGGTTAGTTCAGAAATTAGAAATTAAAAATGGTACAGAAGAAGGAATAACTGTAAAAATAATGAAATTTGTAATAACAGTAGCAGGTAAAAAAATATGTCACAAACTAAATAGGTCGTTAGAAGAAGGGGTAAATATGCATATTAGGTCACACCTCGCCGATGACTTTGACCTTAACATATGTTGTCAAGGACATGACCCTGAGTAACTTTTCCTTATAACTTAATCGGCGGTCTCTTATAATTTCTGAGATATTTAAAGTTAAAATTTGGGTAATTATATAGAGATAGGGAGACACCCCCGATTTCTATAATTTTGTAAATTATTAAATAAGTATAGGAATGTTCTGAGTAATTCCCCGCAAGAATCAAGTAGCGGACGGTATTGGTTTAAAAGATATAACAAATTCAAGTTTGACAATTTTAATGCTATTCTTTACGTATTATAAGAAGAAATAGGTTTGGGTTAGGTTATATCTTCCGGAAGTGGAGCCCCCCCGTAGGGAGGGCGGCACCCACTACATCCACGCATACACTTTTCCATTCACACAATAATCGAGGGGGGGACCTCGCTTCGCGTTGTAAAGTATATGCGTGGACACAGGGTTCCGCCCCCCCCCCCCCTACGGGGGGCTCCACTTCCAGAAGATATAACCTAACCCAAACCTATTTCTGATTTAAAACTAAAATTTGGTTTGGGTTACGTCATATAACCCAAACCAAATTTTCGTTTCGAATTAAATTTTAAGTTTAAATATCTCAGAAATTATAAGAGACCGCCGGTTAAGTTATAAGGAAAAGTTACTCAGGATTATGTCTTTGACAACATATTTCAAGGTCAAAGTCATCGGCGAGGTGTGACCTAATATGCATATTTACCGAAGAAGGGATATTCCCTAGTAAATGGAAAGAAGAGGTAGTGGTTCCAGTGCCTAAAGTGCGAGAAACGATTAAAATAGAAGAATTTAGACCAATAAATAAATTGCCGATTTATGAAAAGATATTGGAGATAATAATCCTGTTATAGCCCAAAACGGCTATATCCAAATTAGTATAATTATCAATTATTAAATATTATTTAATATACGTCTTCCGACTATAACTCGAAACCGAGGAAGACGTATAGAGTTACGAGCGCAATCGCTGACAAAGCGAGCCACGCGCGGAGGCCACGCGATTGGGGGACTTGAAGAACGACACTCCGGAAATGCAAGCAAAGAAATTTTACTTTGAATTTACGTAGCTTGCATCTGGGTTTTTCCATTTGAAAACGAGCGACACGACCACCTATGGTCCTGTCGCTAAGCTATCCCCTCCGAAAACTAATCGAACAAGAGGTGATAAAACTACCCACCTCGAACGAGCGCCAGGCAATCCTAATCGTAAAATCACACGAAACAGTCATAATCATGCAATTATACCGAGCAGTCGAACTTAACAAAAGCAACCACGAGACGGACAATTGTAATCGTTTTATTAATAAAGAACGTCCCAGCTGATCTCGCGAAGGCAGCCACGATATTAGGCACGCGAAGCAACTCTATACCGCGATAAGCTGAGTTGAAGTGCGAGAAAGAAAAAAAGAGTTAAAGTCGATATAACTGAATAAATGACTTTTATTCTACTCAAACTACATATTTAGTTCAACGGCGAGACAACCCTGCACGATCCTGAACTCCTTAGTTCCTAGTGGCCGACGATCCCAGAAAAAACCCCGTGCCTCCACCGAGGGGCACAACAATCCATAGACAATTAGTGGAGTACCTGGAGAGCAATAATCTAATAATAGAGTGTCAATCTGGTTTTAGAGCTAAGCATTCATGTGAAACTACTTTCCAATAGGTTATATCAAGCTGGAAAAAAACTATAGGCGAAGGAAAGATTATAGGAGTAGTCTTCTCAGATTTAAGAAGAGCATTCGAAGTAGTGGACAGGAATATTCTATTAAAGAAGTTGGAATGGTATGGAATAAAAGAGACAGTGCTTAGATGGTTTAAGAGTTATTTGGAAAATAGAACTCAAAAAGTAAAATTTAATGGGATCATGTCTGATTCCATCGGAGTAGAATTGGGCGTTCCTCAGGGATTGGTTTAGGAACCGTTATTATTCATGCTTTATATAAATAATATAACAAAAATTATAAGTGATAAATGTATAATTAGATTGTTCGCAGATGATGCCCTGATTTATACAACTGGTTATTCGAGTATCGAAATTAATGAGAACTTCAATGAGCAGATGCAGAAAGTTGGAGAGTGGTTAAAAAGTAATAGATTACAACTAAATGTTAACAAAACTAAAGTTATGTTGATAAGCGGTATAAGGAAAAGTGTTAGAAGAGATAATATAAAGATAAAGCTAAAAAATAAAGTTTTGGAGGTGGTTAATGAGATAAAATACTTAGGAGTTATAATTGATAGAAATTTAAATTTGTCAGCACATGTAAATTATATGGGGAAAAAAATTGGTTCGAAATTAGGAGTTTTAAGGAGGGTTAGTGTGGATTTGACACCATATATGAGATCCATTGTATATAAAACGATTGTTGCTCCATTGTTTGAATATTGTGCGTCAATATTGATAGGTTTAAGAGAAACTAACTTACAATACTTACAAAAATTGCAAAATAAAGGAATGAGAGTTATAATGCGGTGCAATAATAGAGTAAGAATCAAGGATATGTTTGAGGCTTTGCAGTTTATGTCAATTAGGGAAAAAATTGAATATAATGTATGTATATTGGTGTACAAAATGGTAAATGAGCGGTGTTCGAATTATTTAGTAAATAATATAGAATTAGTGCAAAATAAACGGATAGCATATACGAGACAAAGAAGTAATATATGCATAGATATATGTAAGATTACCGAGGAGCAGAAAATGTTGTTACATGACGGATTTAAGATGTATAATAACTTACCAAGTGAAATAAAAAGGGAAGAAAGATTGCAAGGTTTTAAGAGAGCACTGGTGCCATATATTAAGAGCAGAGAGCGAGGAGTAATGCAATAGTAATTAGTAACTATTACTAAATTTAGAAACTATATTTAAATGTATATATTTGTGATACTAGCGATTGTAAGTATTATGTTAAATGTAGCTACTGGAGCTAATAATCTCTCTCTCCCTCCCCCCTCTCACCCTCTCTCTCCCCTTTCCCTCCCCTCCCTCTCTCCCTCACCCTCTCACCCTCTCACCCTAGCTCCCTCGCTACTCTCTCTCACCCTCGCTCCTCTCCCTCTCCCCTCCCCACCCTCATCCACTCCCTCCCTCACCCTCTTCCTTCCTTCCTCACTCCCGCCCCTCTCCCTCTTTCCGTCCCACCCTCATCCTCTCCCTCCCTCCCTCCCTCTCTCCCTCTCCCCTCTCTCTCACCCTCCCTCCCTCCCTTCCTCTCTCTTACTCTCTCTCCCCTCTCTCCCTTTCCCTCCCTCTTTCTAGAGAATTTGTTTTTTTATTGCTCATCGATTTCCGCGTAATTTTATTCTTCGACTGTGGAAATCCTTATCAGTGTTCGGAGGTTATTTCAATGTTGAAGACAAAAATTGTAAAGCTGATATTAATCGAAGAGATAATATGTCCGAGGATTAAAATTGCAGCTTATTATTATTTGATAGTTAATAGTAATTATTTTCATTCCGTTATCGTATCTGAGTAATGTCATATAATGTTTACATACTTGATTCTCACAATATCTGTCTTACAAAAAGAATATATTAATAGATTTATATTAATATAAAAAAAGCTTCGTTTATCATTACCATTAGTTAAATGAACGATAATAAGGTTTCATTAAACGTTTTAACAATATCTTTTATACGTATATTCTCTCTCTTTCTTTACTGTCGGCGACAATGTTTGGCAACGTAAAATTTTGTAGGTACATAAGAATAAAAAAAAAGTTTTTTGGAAACACCGGACGCATCATTGATCCCAGCACCGCGTCGACTCCATTGAGTAAAGAATAAACAGGAGGGAGCATTTGGTGTTAAGGGGGAATTATCGTTTCA
>CAJQTV010000305.1:0-111059 GCA_907163055.1 Formica aquilonia x Formica polyctena
TACCTTACGTTCCTTCAATATCCGAACAATTTAAAAACATAACTAAAGACCTTAATGTGAAACTTTCTTATCGTAGTCTTAACAAAATGAATAAGTTTATTAAGGTGCATAAGGACTCCTGCCCACAATCGACCCGCAGCAATGTTGTTTACAAAATTAATTGTGATAATTGCGATGCGTCATATGTGGGACAGACTAAGAGACAATTACACACGAGGATAGCGGAACACAAAAATCATATTCGTAGAAATACGACAAATCACTCTGTTATAACCGATCACAGAATTTCTCTTAATCATGACTTTAAGTGGGACAAAATAGAAATACTTGATAATGAACCACATTTACATAAGCGATTGATCTCCGAAGTATTACACATTAAGCGACAAAAAGATAGTTTGAATCTACAAACGGACACCGAATGTCTCCCAGAAGCATATTTAACAGTTTTGGACAAGCTCTCAAAAATTAATTTTCTGTAGTTCTCCTTTTCACACTTGACATTTTATTTGCATTTATCGCGTTTTACCATATTTGACAGCGGTTATTGTTTTTTATTATCGTTTATTTCATAGTTAATTTTTATGTTTATTTTATAATTGTTTCTCTGTACTTGACAATTTTTTAAATGTTATTTATTTATCTATCTATTTAATATAACTCTTTTGACAAACATCTTTTTTTGCAACGACAAAATTTGTTTTTATTTTATTTATTTTTGGATAGTGTGTCTGGACTGTTTTATATATATTTATTTATTTATTACTTTTTATACTACAGACAATGCCAGCGGTCATTGTTTTTTATTATCGTATATTTCATAGTAATTTTTATGTTTATTTTATAATTATTTTACTGTACTTGACAATCTTTTAAATGTTATTTATTTATTTATCTATTTAATATAACTCATATGACAAACATCTTTTTTACAACGACAAAATTTGTTTTTATTTTATTTTTTGGATAGTGTGTCTCGACTGTTTCAAATATATATATTTATTTATTACTTTGATTTTATACTATAGACAATGCTGATATTGTTTTTCATTTCACTGTTTTGACAATCTTTAATTTTTTTTGTATCGTTGTTTACCGTTACTGATAATATTTGTTTTTATCATCCCACCTTTTTCGCCGAACAATACTTCTCATTACTCTGTGGTTAGTTAGTGAGTTTGGTTAAGATTTTGCGTTGCTGAAAGATTTGTACTGTCGACTTGTGCGTTGCGTCTCTTTTATGTAAGTCTTACTACTGTAATTTCCGACACGGACCTCTCTCTTTTCGTTTTTCGTTTTTTGACACAAACCATTCCGCTCATATTACAGACACAATTATTAACGTATCACCATGTTCGTGGATTCATGCTTAAAGAATCGAGGTTTCTGCCCCGAAAGAACATGGACTGCATGGAGAATGGTTTTTGCCTTTTGGAGCGATATGAGGGATTACGCCTTCTACCGTCGGTTATCATGTAACTTTGCGCTTTAATTGTTTAAGACTCTTTTTGTATACCGTTTTTAATGTTGATTTTATTATTGTTTGCGCTGATGATGGCCAAAAAAAGGGCCGAAACGTCCGCCTTTCGCGAATCATGTAATTAAAGAAATTCTCTAATTTTTAATTCAATTTTTGATTTAATTTATATATCTTTGCGCCCAAAAAACTGCGCGTGGCTCTTTTGCCATTTTACTTAGATTTTTGATTTTTAATTAAAAAAGAACGAATAATTCGCGTGAGTATAAGTGCGCAGTAAAACGGGACAACCCATTGATGTGTGGTTGCTAGGACGCGAGAATCCATCGTTATGTACTGCTCGTACGTAACCGTTGTTATTTGTAGAGCAGCCCTCCCTAAAACTTTGTCGCGCGCCTACTTTTGAGTTGTCTTTTTTTGCTGCGCGCTTATATTCGCGCGAATTGGTCGATCTTTTTTAATTAATTTCTCGATAATTATTACGAAAATCGCAAATATGGTACAGAAGCTTTCTTTTCAGTTTGACCCATTCTACTTTCACCTTTCGTTTGGTCAATTACTTGTCGGACACCAGGGTGTCTGGTAATAATCGCCCCACTCGTAATGTGCAGGTAGAGCAGATGAAACCGAGGAGAAAAGTCCTTTACCATGCGATTTTTGTAATAATTATTGAGAAATTAATTTAAAGGAATCAACCAATTCGCGCGAGTATAAGCGCACAATAAGAAGAGACAATTCCAAAAATATGCGGTCGCTAGACGCGCGACGATGTTTTGGGAAAAGTGCTCTACAAATAACACGGTTACAACGAATGAAACATAACGCTAGGGTCTTGTGCCTTAACAACCATATATCAATTGGGCCGTCCTTCCTCGTCACACGCTAATACTCGCGCGAATTGGCTGATCGTCTTGTAACAATGCACCCCCCATGGTGACACATTGTTACCCGGCAGTAGACCGCCGGAAGTCTGCCGCCCGGCGAACATCGGCCGGGCAGGGGCAGAGGCGCCGAGCGCCCATTTTTTTAAACATTAAATACACCGTTGCGATAAACAACCGTACGGCCGTTATACGGCCGCCGAGATTCGGAAAGCCAAATACCGCCGAGCGCTGCCGTGAACGCCCGAGCGACACCCGCCGAAACGCCGCGCCGTTTCGCCCAGGGGAGGTGACGTATTACCGAATTACCTGCCGAAAAACAATACGTCATTATCCCCACCCGGGGGCGAACGACGCGGGTACCGTTAATCGCTCGGGTATATAACGGCAGCCTTTTTAGATCCAGGCACCAGATTTACCAGAATCGTACCAGAAACCGAATCCGCTCGAGCTGTACGCTTGAGACTTTCCTGATCCGATCCTAAGAAATCGCAAACACGACGGAACGCGAGGTTGACGAGTGCGCAGCCTCCGCCGAGCATTCTCGGCTTCCGAACCGCTTTACGATCAGTTGAAATCCAGGATCGCTTCTCTCGAGAGTTCTCGAGAAAACGATCTAACTTCCGACCGATCCGACCATTCGAACCGTGGGCTGGCGAGTTCGCCACCCCGTTGAGTTTTCTCAACACCATTGGTCAACTCCGTACTCCGCGTGCGAAACAAGGGATAGCGAGTTCGCTGCCCGTTCGAAAGTTCTCGATATCGCACGCATCCCATAACATCTGGGAATACGCGATATTAATAGTACCGCATACGTATAAGAAATCCTACGAGGCGATTTAAACCGATTCACACGTTTTTGTGAACCACGCGCACCGTTACAACAAACCGACCACGCGCCCCGCGCCGCCTACCCGGCGTGTTTATATCCGCGTCGCGTATACTACAGCGAATCTCATTGTAAAGATCGCGCAATTCATAACAGCCGCGCCCCGTCAATAACGCATTACTGTCCGCCGCGCACCCGCTCCGCGGGACCGTTATGTATTATTATTCCGCACCGATAGAGGCCTAATAAATTAATAGTTCTTTATAAATTTATTTACATCGTGTATCTCAAATACTTTCTACGAGCCCTGATCACGACCGAGCGAATCCGCGAGCTCATAAAAAGTACACCCGTTACAATCTTTAATTAATTTCTCATTAATTATTGCAAAAATCGCAAAACGGTAAAGGACTTTCCTATTTGGTTTAACCCGTTCTACCTGCACATTACGGGTGGGGCAATTATTATCAGACACCCTGTATATATACAAGGTGTAACAGAGCACCCGTATCAGCAGTTTTTTGAGGAAACAACGCATTTTCATGAAAACTGTTTCATGTAAAAGTTGTAGAGCTCTAAGTGGCGCATTATATAATAATATTAGTATGACCTTGAATAGCACCGTCAGGGTCACATAAAAATCACTTTGAATTTTTTTAATGGAACTCCCTATTTTTCATTACATATTCTTATAGTTTACCTCAAAAGCTTTTCAAAATACTATAATAAAATATTTTTTCATTAAGTACTTTTTGAGTTATTTTATATTTTAATCTGACATATTTTGATATAAAAAATAAAATATCTCGTAAAATATTTAGTTTTCGATAATCTTACCATAATACTATTATGTACAGAATAACGAGACAAATCAATTAGTATAAAAAAAATTGTTTTTAAGAAAAAGTACGTAATTATTTACAATTTATTTGTTTAAACAATTATTTGTTTTTTTGGATAAAGTTCCGAAAAGTACTCAACCCCGATTTTTTTGAAACTCAGTATTCTTACGTATTTTAATGCGCTGATCACGAATATCATAGTGAAAATTGGTGACTATTTGATTTTCATGGTGAAAACCATGAAAAACCCATAACAATTATAGTTTTTCACGCTTATCTCAGTAAATACGGAAAATCATGATAAATGTTTTAGACAAAAATTTTAGATCTCATAGAGATTAACATTTTATGTTCTATTCATTTTTACCGTACAAGTGATAGTTTTCGAGAAAATCAAAGTTAAACATATATCTCAAACCAATTGCTGTATAGGTGAAACTACAAAGGCTGACAGTACTGCGTAGAAGTCCCAATATATAACCTCGCTTTGCGTGGAAAGTTGCAAACCCATGTGGAACCTCGCTTCGCGTGGAAAAGTGTATGCGTGGAAACAGTGGGTTCCGCCCACCTGCGGGGGTCACCACTACCAAAAAACTAGACAAATAGGTTTGCGTGGAACCTCGCTTTGCGTGGAAAGTTGCAAACCCATGTGGAATCGTATATGTACTGCAAAGTACATGCTTAGATGGGAGGACAGATATAAGATTTAGAGTCCATCGTTTTTGTCGAAAACTATCACTCGTACGGTAAAAATGAATAGGACATAAAATGTTTATCTCTGTGAAATCTAAAACTTTTGTCTAAAACATTTATCAAGATTTTCCGTATTTACTGAGATAAGCGTAAAAAACTATAATTTTTATGGGTTTTTCACGGTTTTCACCATGAAAATCAAATAGTCGCCAATTTTCACTATGATATTCGTAATCAACGCATCAAAATACGTAAGAATACTGAGTTTCAAAAAAATCGGGGATGAGTACTTTTCGGAACTACACCCAAAAATACTTTATTATATTATTTTGAAAAGCTCTCGAGATAAGCTACAAGAATATGCAATAATAAATGGGAGGTTTCATTTAAGAAAACATCGATCACAATGACTTCACCTTGAAAAGGTCACTCAAGGTCAAGTCCATATGTTTATCATTTGGGCCTCTCGAAACCATGCAACTTTCGTCTGAAATATTTTTGTCTATGGGACTCAGTTTTCGAGATATTCGCGTGGATTGATTAAAATGGTCCACCCTATATATCTGTATATGTATATATATCTATATATACATGTATACCTATATATATATATATATATACATATATATATAGATATAGGCTGTTATTTCGAAAGTGACCCATCAATTTAATAAAAATCGAGGTTTTGTATATATAAAATAGAGGTTGAAAAGAGATCAAACCCAAAGTTTGAGCCATGACAAATTATTTTCTAGATTTTAATTATTAGGTGTACACTCAAGGGCAGTAATGGTGTCCCTCAGCGGTTAGACGGTGTATACGTATATGACAACCGAAAGCGTCACGCATACACACGGATCGCGTATGTATATGTATCACCTGAAGCGCGAAGAAGATCAAGTAGGGAAGGAGAAAAAAGTGGGAGGCTTTCCGATGTTGCATCCTTATCGCAAGTTATATGATCGAGAGAGAAAGCAATGCAAGACGTGATGCTAATTAATGGTGTCCTATATCTGTGTCACTGACTCCAATTGAATGCAGGGGGCGCGAGTGAGATAGTTATAGGACACTGGCTGGACATCGCTTTCGGCTGTCATACACGTATACATCTAGCTGCCTAGGGACACCATTCCTGCCCTTGAGTGTACAAATAAATAATCCAAATTTTTCAGCGAAATTCAAATTATTTTATTTTAAAAGAGAGCAAAACAAATTTTTCTATCAAAGTATTCGCCGTTGCTTTTTATAACTTTAAGCCATCTTTTAGGCAGCTAATGAATTCCATCTCGAAAAAATGCTGTGTCTTTGGACATGATAAAATCATCAAGTCATTTTTGTATTTCATCCATTGATTGGGCATTGCTTGTCGATCAGACTGAAATCGCCGCTTTCAAACCGTTTAAACCAAAATACGCACACATCGTACGATATAATACCTCCTCCGAGAAAGGAACAAATCGATTTGCATGCTTTTGCAGCATTTTTTCCTTGTTGGAATTTGTAAAGAGTACAGGTCGGACGTGCACTTTATCTGTTGCCATTTTGAATCCACTAAACTGAATACTTTTTAAAATTATGTTGGTACTTTCGCCAAACTAAATGTTATTTTTAATAGCTACATGTTAACATTACATAACCGCATAAGAGCGGGAAAATCAATCAATTTTAAAATTAATTTTTTAACTGCTTAAAAAAATTTGGATTATTCATTTGTACACCTAATATTATAAGTAATAATTGAATTCTGGTACATGGGTTAGGTTGGGTTAAATCTTTTTCGGGGTGGGAGTGCAGGGACGCAATGGATTCCGCCCCCCCCCCTCCTTACGGGGGAGCTCAACTTCTAAAAGATATAACCTAAACGTGTGTGCGTGTGCGTGCGTGCGTATGTGTGTGTGTGTGCGCGTGCATGTGCGTGTGTGTGCATGCGTGTGTGCGTGTATGTGTGTACAGTCCGACAAGACAGTGACCAAACGAAAGGTGGAGATAGATTGAGTCAAACTGAGTCGAAAAGTCCTGAATCATTTTTTTTTATAACGCTTAATAAAGGAGTTATTGAGTAAAGTCTAGCTAATCAGCGCCGACCTTTAGCCGGGCGCTCGTCGGTGAGCCGCGTGCCTGGTAGTTGCGGCAGCGCACACTTCACGACAAGTTAGTCACTTGTCAATATTTATATCTATGAGTAACCGTGAGAAAGACGCGAGAGACCGGTGACGAAACCGCGCCGGTCGCCTAAAAATAAATAAAAATCAGTAGATACCCTTGCAGTAGAACATTCCGGCGGAAGAATAAAGTGATACAGAAAAGATAATAAAATTTCTTCTGACAAAATATCTGACAAATACAACTGAATCAATAATGATAAAACTTTCGTAACGAAATATTCAGTAAATACAGCTGCATTAATATTGATAAAAATAATCACAAGGAAGTAAAACTTTTTCTAATCAGATCACGTGCGCAAGGGAAATTTAATGCTCAAGGGACTCTGAACTGATATCGAGATCACCAATCGACGATCACCACGGGTAAAAATTCGAAAAGTAGGAGAAATACCCCGCCTAATAAGGACACCAGCATAATTTTTAATTCTTTAAGGTGAAGAATCCCCACTTCTGCGGAATTTCAATTCGTTGAAGTTTTGGAAAATTCCCACTCTTAGAAATTAGAATACATCCCCAAAAAGAGAGTTATAAAAAGAGGATTCTCGAAGGGACATACACTTACTTACGTACTTACTCTCCAGCCTCGACATAGTCTTGTTTAGTGCCTTGGCACCGTGGTACGCGAAATATTAATAGTGCTATAATAGTGTCCTCATCCGGCACCATCGTTGATCAACCGCAACCAGTCTTCGTTCTGCAGACAGGCCGGAAGAACGTCATGTCCGAGGATACGAGTCGATTCGACGATTGCAAATTGACCAACGTGAAACTCTATCTGAACTCGGAATGTTATCCGTACGACGATATAAATCTGGATTTCGATAAAAACAGATGGTCGATTCGGGTGAAGCGAGGGAGGGATTTAAGGCGGGAGGAGGCACGAACTAAGCATCCATCTCTTCCGTGGCAGCGGCACTGTCGTGTCTGTGTAGGGCATTTACACACTTCCTCAGCCCGACAAATAATTGTTAGAAAACAACATTTGCGGGTCTGAAAAAATATGCGAGGTACAAGTGGCTGAATCGGGAATCGAACCCGAGTCTTTCGCTTTCCGAGCAACTGCTCTTACCACTGAGCTATTCAGACCTCACACCTTACGCCACTCGCATAGTCAATCGCAGGAGTCGAATGACTCGAGCACCCGTAGTATGCAAATTTTGCGCTGTACAATTTAAAACATCACACGTAACTGCCGAACGTACTCTCCCTCCCTCGCCAAATTACTCCTCCCCCAGCTCCTCCCCCATCTATTTCCTCGAGCATATCACTCCAGCCACCGAACCTCCGCTATCCCCACGTTCCTTTTCCTCGCTATCTACAATCCTCCTGAATAATTCGCCCCCTTCTACCCCGCAGTTTCCGGAATCAGAGGATTTCGAAGAAGCTATAGAGGAGTTCTGTAACGAACTACCTGATCTGGAGTCCGATTCGGCTTACCAGGATTAAATTAAACCGAGATATCTCCCTTCATTCTCTTTTTCCATGATTCCATATTTCCTTTCTCATTCACACACACACACACACACACATTTTTTTTTTTTTTTATTATTAGTTAAATCTTTACATTGTATTAACCAGTCAGAACCTAAAAATCATTCCTTTGCATTCTGACTGATGTCCTCCGTATTAATGTAACACCCGCGAATTAAACACACACGCGCGCGCGCGCGCGCACACACACACACACACGCACACACACACGCACGCACGCACGCACGCACACGCACACACACATACTCATCAATAAACCAATATTATATTTCTTTATTTTTTTTTATAATCATGTATATCCACCATTTACTTTAAAAATGAATAATTCTATACTTTATTAATTAAAATCAAAGCAACCCTTTATTAACCCCTCACTCATTCCTAGACAAAGATCGCACTTGGTCCCATCCCGTGTAAAAAAGATTAAATTCTCTGACCAAAAAGGGACCGCCGAGCGAACTTCCGAAAAACAGTATAATAGCGACCCGAACGGTCGTTTACCTGATTTTCGAACCGTCAAGTTTGTTCGACCCGATTTTAACGTAACGTTTTGACTTCGGGATCATAAAGATAGTGGTTGCGCCCTTCCGTCGACTCATCCTTCCTCCAGTCTGGATGTAACATGTGCGTGTGTTTGTGAATTTGTAAGATTTTAACATATAAAAAAAAATTAACTCGTAATTTGCCGTGGCCGAAATTATTCTTTTCCTGTTTGTTTTTGATTATTTTTTAAATTCCTACAAGGACGATGCTCAATTCGATAAGTCACATTCGGAAGGATATTCCATATATATACAGGGTGTCCTAGACCACCCGTACACCCTTTTTCTTTCAAAAACTAAGCATTTTAGAGAAAAACGTTTTGAACAAAAATTGTATGGTTCTGAGGGGGAAAAGAGTTAGGAATATTAGTTAGACCTTGGGTGGCATTGTTAAGGTCATATCAAGATCACATTGAATTTTTTAAATTGAAACCTCTATTTTTTATTGCATATTCTTATAGCTTCTCGAGACCTTTTCGAAACTCTATAATAAAGTATGTTTTCATTAAGTACTTTTTGAGTTATTTTATATCTGAATCTGACATATTTTGATATAAAAAATAAAATATCTCGTAAAATATTTAGTTTTCGATAATCTTACCGTAATACTTTTATGTACAGAATAATGAGACAAATCAATTAGTGTAAAGAAAAAAACAAATAATTGTTTTAAAAAATACATTGTAAATAATTACATACTTTTTCTTAAAAACAATTATTTTTTTTATACTAATTGATTTGTCCCATTATTCTGAACATAAAAATATTACGATAAGATTATCGAAAACTAAATATTTTACGAGATATTTTAATTTTTATATCAAAATATGTCAGATTAAAATATAAAATAACTCAAAAAGTACTTAAAGAAAAAATTCTTTATTATAGTGTTTTGAAAAGCTCTCGAGATAAGCTACAAGAATATGCAATAAAAAGTAGGCAGTTCCATTTAAAAAATTGAAGATGACCTTCACGTGACCTTCAAGCAACTATTAAAGGTCAAATTAATGACACCACCTTATGTACCCCTCGAAACCATACAACTTTTGTCTGCAACATTTTTCTCTAAAATGCTTAGTTTTTGAAAGAAAAGGGGTGTACGTGTGGTCTAGGACACCCTGTATAATAAATAGACAAAACATATTAATCCACGTTATGTATATTTATTTTGTGTAATAATTGCATTCTATAAAAAATCTTTTGAAAAAAAAGTTTACTCATCGGGGCTCGAACCAGCAATGGCGACACTACGAGTCTGTTACGCTGTCGCTGCGCCACGCGCTTTTTGATTAAACGCTCTATTCCATTTGCTTATAAGATGCTCGGGATTTTTAATTTCGATTTTCTCGCGAACGCTTGAGAAGTGCATTTTATCCCTTTACCCAATAATACTTGACATGAAGACCTATCGCTACAACGAGTTTTGTTGAAATCGATTGGTATCACGTCGCGCCCACCCCTTGTGAGTCTGGCGACTGTCATTCCGTGCAGACGTATTTATGGTTACGGCGATATTATCTGACCTATGTTCTGTGTATAGTTGAATTCTGTGCTGTTATTAAAGTTCCTTTCGTTCCTTTTAAAAGAGTGTTCTTTATTATGTCATGGTACGCGAGTGCCGGTTGTGTCGCGCGCGTTCGAGAAATATCGATATCGATCCGTGGACGCAAAAATATACATATATGGTAATTATGCATATTATGGCCGACCTCACAGATTTCAATGACATTGATATATATTATCAAGGATACGGTCCTGACCAACTTTCAAAAAGTTTTAGCCGTCGCTCGTTGTTTATTGAAAAGTTATTAACAAAATAAGTTTAACGAATATAACGTAATTAGCTGACATTAATATTAAAAAATATGCACATACACACAACATAGCACGTGTGTGTATTATAAAGTGAAAGCGTGGGCGGAAGAGGGACTCCGCCCCTCCCCCTGTACCCTCATCCCAAAAAATTTTAACCTAATCCAACCCTAATTCTAATTTAAAATTAGAAATAGATTTGGGTTAGGTTAGAATTTTTTTGGGATGGGAGTGCTGAGAAAGAGGCAAAGTCCTTCTAATTGAATGTAATCTTTCGATTATACCAGCATAAACCAAGCATTACCGGACATATATATACATATACATTCTTTTCTTGTTTATATGTTGAGAACCTAAGTTTTTACAAGTATTTCTGAATCAACCAGTATATATGTATGGGTGTTCAATTTTAAATAATGCATTTTGATATCTTTTCTGTAACTCGTCATAGACAAAAATTTTCCAGACAGAAGTTGCATGGTTTGGAGGGAGACACATGATGAAAATATTAACTTGACTTTGAGTAACTTTTTCGAGGTCAGATCAATATCATCGATGTTTTTTTAAATAGGATTCTATTTTTGAATGCAGATTATTGTAGCGATACTCAAAACATTTTCAACGATATGTAATAATAATACTTTTCCTTGAAAATTACGAGTGTTTTGAGTGGATGTCCCATTTTAAATGATGCACTTTGGCATCTTTTTATAAAAGTGTTTTAGACAAAAGTTGTTTGCAATTAAGAAGGAAAATATGATGCCGTTTTTAACTGGTAATGGGTGCACTTGTGTTGTTATTTGTAACTGTGTATATGTACCCAATATTTGCGTTACTAAGGATTTATGGCGTGAACGTGTCGGATGCCAAATCCCGTTGGATGCTTATCGTGCTATTAGAAAAAATGACTAAAAATAAACGCAGCATCAAGAATTTAATATATGCTCAAAAACGTTTTCTTGAATACCAATGCACTTTTGTAGCCGAAAGACGAAATACTGAATCGAAGTAGCAAATTTAGTAGCAAATTTCTAGCAATTCTTTGACATGCTTATTATATTTTTTTTTCTTCATATCATCTCTCGTCGTCGGCGGTCTTGCAAAAACGATGTCTTTTAACAAATCCCATAAAAAAAATCAAGCGGAGATAGATAGATATTTAATATGCCTATGGTCCAGATCCACAAGAACCTTTTTTTCTGAATCGCGGGTTAGCAAGTATGATTAACGTTCAGACCCGTATTTAATAGGTGGGTGGGGGGACTAGTAAGAGTTAACAGTCATGCTTAGCGGCCAGACACACGAGAATCTTCTTTCTCTCCTTTTATCGTGGATTAGTAGATGCGACTGGCGTCAAGATCCACATTTAAAGTAAGGATTAGCAGTCACGCCTAGAGTTCTTTTCTTTCGCACGATTTCATTACTCTAATTCTTTTATTATACAGGGTGGGCCATTTTATTCAATCCGCTGAAATATTTCAGAGTCCTTAAGTTAAAAACAAAAATGTTTGAGACAGAAGTTGTTTAGTGTTGAAGGGGTCATCTGATGGTGATTCTCATTTGACCTTGGATAAAAGTTTAAAGGGTTATTTCAAAGACAACTGTTTTTTTAAAATGAAATCTCCTATTTTTTATTGTATATTCTTATAATCCTTTTTAAGACCTTTTCAAAACACTAGAATAAAGTATTTTTTCATTAAGCATTTTTTAAGTTATTTTATATCTTAATTTGACATATTTTGATATAAAAAATAAAATATCTCGTAAAATATTTAGTTTTCGATAATCTTACCGTAATATTTTTATGTACAAAATAATGAGATGAATCAATTGATATATTATAAAAGAAACAACTAATTGTTTAAAAAAATACATTTAATAAATAATTATATGCTTTTCCTTAAAAAAAATTATTTTCAAAAATTAAAAAAACTTGGCGCTGTAAACTTTTAAAATATATGTTAAAACCAACAAACAATAAATTTAATTTAGATCTAAATTTAATTTAGAATTATATTTAATTTAGTTATATCACAATAAATGCAATGTGAATGTAGTAAAGAATACATTAATTTTAGCATATTGTTCAGTTAAGCAACGTCAAGTTTGTCCAATTAACATTTCTTTATATTTTTTATTTGTATTGAACTTATTTTGAAAATCAGGTTGTAACGAGCCGCTTCACGAGCGGTGCGCGGATAAAACAATCGGGATCAGGATTCGTGAAGGGTTGAGACACGACGAAAGACGCGTGATTTAAATGGTCTGTTTATTTGCCTCCTTCGGCAATAATCAGTTTACAATAGACTAAATTGCGCTAAACGAGCGCGCGGCTGATGTTACGGCGCGAGTTATTTAACGCGCGGTGGATCGGCGCGGATTGTGATGTGCACGTGCGGATGATTCAGTGCGCAAGATATAATTATGAAAGACGCAGCGGTTATTCGGTGCGCCGCGCTAAAAACGCGTACGGCGAGGCCGTGATTATTACAGCGGGCACAAGATATAAATGTAATGGCGCGGTGAGTAATTGCGCGGACGGCGATGCCGTAATTTGCGGTGGCGCGAATAAGGCATCGTTGTTTAGTGACGTGGCGCGTATTCCCAGATGTTCGGGAATGCGTCCGGAAATCGGAAAGTCCCGACCGGGGCAGAAAACTCTCCGTCCCTGTTCCGTGCGCGGATCTAAAGGACGGCCGGCAGAGTCGAGAAAACTCGACGGGGCAGCGAACTCGGTAACCCACCGTCCGGTTAGCCGGAGTGGTCGCATGTTAGACCGTAACTCGAGAACTCTCGAGGAGAGCGGCGAACATTCCGCTCCCGTTCTAATCGGTCGGAAGGTCTGGAAGAATTCGCAGTCGGTTGCCGAGAATGCTCGGCGGAGGCTGCGAACTCGTCAATCCCTCGTTCCGTCGTTTTGCGTGTGTCAAGATCGGTTTATCGAAAAGCTGCGTACAGCTCGAGTGGCTTCAGGTACTGGTCTGGTGTCTGGACATGTTTCGGTGGTCTTTTTATACCCGGGTGAATAACGGTCACTGCGTCGTTTCTCTATGGTGAGGATAACGACGCGTTGTGTCGGTGGCGGTACTTAACGGTGAACGCGTCGTTTCCCTAGGGCGGGAAAACGACGGCGTTTCGGCGGGCAAGCGCTCGGTATTATGGCCCTCGCACACTGGACGCGATGAGCGATGAGCGATGAGCGATATCCAATGAGAGCTCATGTGCGAGGGCCATTATTCGGGAGCGCTCGGCGGTACTCGGTTTCGGCGCGGGCCGTAACGGCGGCCGTATAACGGACGTACGGCTATTTTATATTAAATATAAAGTATTAAAAAGGGCGCGAAGCGCCTCTGCCTCTGCCCGGCTGATGTTCGCCGTGCGGCAGACTTCCGGCTGGTCAACTGCCGGGTAACGATGGGGTATGCATCGTTACAAGGTTTCTGTTAATAAAAATAAAATGTGTTTTAATTTTATAGAGAGAATCTGTCTATAACATTTTTATAAATACGAGACTAATTTTATGACAAATACTATTTCAAATTACAAATTTACACAAACTGAATTGCTTCTAAGTACTTGGCTAGTTAACTATTGATTTCATATTTAGTTTTCATTTTTTATTTTTTAGAGGATTTTCATTTTGTAGGGGAAATTTTTTTATAAGTTATTTTTTAGATATGTATTTGGCGTATTTTTTTTTACTTTTGCGAGGTTTTTTTAGTGAGATAATACAATATTTAGAGATACATTAATATTTCATTGCACTGGAAATTCTTATAAAGTCATTCGTGGACATATATGACAAAAAAGAAAGTGCAATTTTTAATTGAATTACAGAAAGAATTGAAGCGGTTTTTGAAATTATAAAGTAAATTTACCCGGGTAATAATAACATTGGCTGTCGAATAAATTATACATTTATCAATAATATACATTCATCGGTTTTTTCTTATATATTTGTCATACTTAATATACATATATACAGAAAACTTGCTTCGTTTAAAAAAAGTTGTGCATGTACATGAAATCATACAATATTTTTACACACGGACCCTCGCGCGCATTCACTTAAACATATGATAGGTAAATATGCCGATCAAGGGAGGCAGTCCCGATGACCTTGACCTTGACATATGTTGTAAAGGTCATGACCCTGAACAACATTCAAAAGATTTTAGCCGTCGCTCGTTTTTTATTAAAAAGTTATTAACAAAATAAGTTTAACGATTTAAACGTAATTGTCTGACATCATGTACATAGCATAAATTTTAGTTTTAAATCAGAAATAGGTTTGGGTTAGGTTAGGAAACCCCCATTTTTCATTGCATATTCTTATAACTTATGTCGAGAGCTTTCCAAAACACTATAATGAAGTATTTTTTGATTAAGTACTTTTTGAGTTATTTTATATCTTAATCTGACATATTTTAATATAAAAAATAAAATATCTCGTAAAATATTTAGTTTTCGATAATCTTACCGTAATACTTTTATGTACAGAATAATGAGACAAATCAATTGGTATAAAAAAAATAATTGTTTTTGAGAAAAAATATGTAATTATTTACAATGTATTTTTTTAACAATTATTTGTTGTTTTTTTTACACTAATTGATTTGTCTCATTATTCTGTACATAAAAATGTTACGGTAAGATTATCAAAAACTAAATATTTTACGAGATATTTTATTTTTTATATCAAAATATGTCAGATTAAGATATAAAATAACTCAAAAAGTACTTAATGAAAACATACTTTATTATAAAGTTTTGAAAAAGTCTCGACAAGGGCTATAAGAATATGCAATAAGAAATAGAGGTTTCAATATAAAAAATTCAATGGACTTCCGTTTCCGGTGAGATAGAAAGTGGTCGAAGAGTGTGTGCATGCGTGGGAATATTAGTAAAGTGGGGTGAAATAAGAGTGAGAAGGCTGGAAAGTGTGTAAGGAGGGAGTGAGAGAGAGTCGGAGAATAAGGTGGAGTGTATGGTTGAGTGTTCGAGTGGAGTGGAGGGAAGAAATAGAGGGGAAAGGTGGTGGTGTGACTGAGAGGTTAGGACCTGGGAGAAATGGCAGGAAGATAGGCGTGGGAGGTGGCGACAGCTGACGGAGAGAGAAGGAAGGAGACGGCGGGCGAAGGAAATAGGCGCGAGATTCTAAGAAGTGATAGAGCGGAATAGATGGGGAAGTAAGTAAGAGAAAGCTGGGGCCCGTAGGAAGATTAACGAAGGGAAGAAGTGGGAGTGTGGGGACAATAGAGGAGCTACTGAAGAGGAAAAGAGAGACGGAAGGATTGGGTAAGGGTGGGAAGGGGGAAGAAGAAGAAGTACTCCACCAGACAAAAAAAGCGCAAAGATCGCCTATAGGGAAGGGGGTGAAGGGGGGTTTAGAGGGAATGATGAGGGGGATGATGGAGGAAACAAGATTTATCTGGAGTAGGGTAGAGGAAAGTTTAGGGGAAATAAGAAGGGAACTAGAGGAAATGAAAAGAAGAGAGGGAGAATGGAAATTAGAGAAAGAGCGATTGATAGAAAGGATGGATATGTTGAAGAAAAAATTAGAGAGAAGGGGCGGGGGATAGAGATACAGAGGGAATAGGAAAGCTGGAAAAAAGAGTTGGAAAATTAGAAGAGGAGGGAGGGGTGAGAAGGAAGAGAAAAGAAGATAGGAAAATAGGGTTGGTGGTGGAGAGAATGGAAGAGATGGAAAGAAAGATGGAGAGGAGGGAGAAGGAGGAAAGAAGGAGGAATGTGGTAGTAAAAGGTTTGAGAGTGGAGGATGGTAAAGTGAAGGAAGGGATTGAGAAGATGTTGGGAGAGATCGGAATAAGGGTGAGGATGGAAGAAGTAAGGCAGATAAAGACAGGTAAGAAGGAATGGGGGGGAAATGGTGATAGTGAGATTAGGAAGTGAGGAGGAAAAGAGGAGAGTGATGGAGGGGAAGAAAAAGCTGAAAGGGGGAAAAATATGGATAATGGAAGATTTGACATGGAAGGAAAGAAGGACAAAATGGAGGTTAAGGGAGTTAGCGAGAGTGGAAGAGGGTAAAGGGAACAGGGTATGGGAGTGAAAAAATCTCAATTAATGGGCAATGGTGGTTCTGGGATGAAAAGCGAGAGAAGTTAGTAGATGTGAGGGGGAGGGAGTGGGGATTGGAGGTGGGTGGAGCCGGAAGGGGGGGAAGATGGGGGAGGGGCGGAAGACGGAGAAGAAATGAGGAAGTAGCGGGGGAGGGGGTGGAGATTACCGGTATGGTGGGTGAAAATGGGGGGAAAGGGGAAAGGGGGAGGAAAAAAGAAGCCAAAGGGAAATAGGGTCAAGGGTGCAGAGAGAGAAAGGGAGAGAGGGAGTGTATAAAGTGGCATTTTGGAATGTGGCAGGGATAGGGAATAAGGGGAAAGATTTTTGGAGAGAGGTAAAGGAATGGGATATAATAATGCTATGTGAGACGTGGTTAGATGTAAAGGGGTGGGAGAGGGCGAAGAGATATCTGCAGAGGAGGTTTAGATGGGAGGTGCAGTTGGCGAGAAGGAAAAAAAAAAGAGGAAGAGCTATGGGAGGAATGCTAGTGGGAATAAGAATTGGAATCGAGGTAGAATCAGTAATGATAAGAGAAGGGATGGAGGGAATAGTAGCGGCGGAGATAGGCTTAGATAGGGAAAGGTGGAGGATAGTGGGGGTATATGTGAACGGAGATTTGGATAGGAAAATGGATATGATGAGAGGATGGATGGACGAGAAAGAGACGGAATACAGAACACTGATAGGGGGAGATTTTAATGCCAGAACGGAAAGAGGAGGTAGAGTGGTGGAAGAGGATTGGGAGGGAGGAGGGGAGGGTAGACGATCGAAGGACAAAAAGGTAAATAGGGAGGGGAGGGTGTTGCTGGGAAGAGTGGAGGAAATGGGATGGGAAATCTTTAATGGGGGAATGAGGGGGGACAGTGAGGGGGAATGGACGTATACGGGGGGAAGGGGGGAGTCGGTAATAGATTATGTATTGGGAAATATAGAGGTAAAGGAGAGGATAGAGAGAATGGAGATAGGGGACAACATAGATTCTGATCACCATCCACTAGTAGTCTGGATTAAGGCGGGAAAGGAAAGGATAATAAGGGGAGGAAGAAGGAGAGTAAAAAGATGGGTTTGGTCCATGGAGGGCAGGAAGGAATTTAGGGAAATGTTGGGGGAGGTGGAGGGGAGCGCTAAGGGAGTGGAGGAGGAGTGGAGTGAAATGAGAAAACGGATCCAGGGAATACTGGAGAAGGGGGGTAAATTAGAACAAGGGAGGGCAGGAAGGGGGTGGTGGGATGAAGAATGTGAGGAGGGGAAGAGGAGGGTAAGGAGGGAGTTAAGGAAATGGAGGAAGGGGGAAAGGGAAGGGAAGGCGTACAGAGAGGAGAAGGTGATACAAGAAGGTGAGATACAAAGAGATATTGGAAGCAAAGAAAAAAGAGGAGAATGAAAGGTGGGAGAGAGAGATGCGACAGGTAAAAACGGAGGGGCAAGTATGGGAGGTGGTAAGCAAGGACAGAAAAAAGAAAAAAAGGGTGAATGAAGGAATAAGAATGGAAGAGTGGGACGGCTACTTTAGAGGTTGATTAGGGGGGTGGATGGTAGGGTCGTGAGGGGAAGAAGGAGAGGGTTGATTGAGAGGGGGAGGAAGGAGTGAGTAGGGAGAAAGTAAAGATAGTGCTCAAGGGATTAAGGGATGGGAAGGCGGCAGGGATGGACGGGATTACATCAGAAGTATGGAAATACGGGGGAGAAGGGGTAGAGGAATGGGTTTGGATGATCTGTGATAGGATATGGAAGAGGGAGGAATGGATAGGAGATTGGAACAAGGGGGTTATTGTGCCGATTGTGAAAAAGGGGGTGGGTGTAAGGGTGGAGGAGTACAGGGGAGTCACGTTGACGTCGACGCTGTACAAAATATACGCCTCGATACTGTCAAACAGACTAAGGAAGGATGTAGAAGAGAGAGGGTTAGTGCCACAGAATCAGACGGGGTTCAGAAGAGGGATGGGAACAGTAGACAACATTTTTACGCTGAATTATCTGGTGAATAGGCAAATTAGCAGGGCAGGTGGGAGGTTAGTAGCGTTTTTCGTGGATCTGAGAGCCGCGTTTGATTCTGTGGACAGGGGGAAGCTGATAGAAGCAATGAGGGACAGAGGAGTAAGGGAAGGGTTGATAGACAGATGTGAAGATATGGTGAGGGAAACAAGGAATAGGGTGAGGGTAGGGGAGATGGTGGGAGAAAGTTTTTGGACAGGGAGGGGAGTAAGGCAGGGATGCCCCCTGAGTCCGCACCTGTTCAACCTGCTAATGGCGGATTTGGAGGAAGAGTTGAGGAGAGGGAGATGGGGAGGGGAAGACAGGACATATTCCTTAGCGTATGCGGATGACCTGGTACTAATGGCGGAGGAAGAAGCCGGGATGAAGTGTATGATGGCGAGATTGGAGGGGTATCTGGATAGGAAGGGGTTAGAGCTGAATGTGAAAAACTCGAAGATGATGAGGTTCAGGAAGGGAGGGGGAAGAGAAAAAAGATAAGTTGGAGGTGGAAAGGAAAGATGGTGGAGGAGGTGAAACAGTTTACCTACCTGGGATATACAGTGCAAAGGAATGGGGGGCAAGAAGCACACATAAGAGAAAGGGTGAGGAAGGGGGCGGCGGTGATGGGACAGGTATGGAGTATAGGGAAGAAAAGGTTCGGAGGGGACTGGGGGAAAAGGCTGTGGCTCTTCGATGCCTTAGTTTGGCCGGTAGTAGGTTATGGGGTGGAAATATGGGGGTGGAGGGAGAAGGAAGGGATAGAGCGGCTGCAGGAAAGGTACTTGAGATAGGTAATGGGGGTGGAGTGGAACACGCCGGGGTATATAGTGAGGGAGGAATGGCAGAGAGGGAAGTTAAGGGAAAAAGCGGGCAGAAGGGCGTGGGGTTTCGAGAAAAGATTAGAGGAAGGCAGAGGGAGTAGCATAGCCAGGAAGTGTTGGGAGGAAGTGAGGGGAAGAGGAGACAGTCTTTCAAAATGGGAGTGGGAAAGGAAGAATTTCTTTGAGGAGAGAGGGATGGGAGTGGAGGAAGCGGAGAGGAGAATGGAGGAGGGAGGAATGGATTTCAAAGAAGTCCTCAGAAGGGATAGGGAAATGGAGAAAAAAGAAAGATGGGAGAAAATAAGGGAGTCTAAGTTTAACAAATGGTACGGATGGATTAAGGGGGAGGGAATACCGGGATATCTGAAAAGGGGATGAGGAGAAAGTAGGTGGCAGAGGGTAGCAAGATTTAGGATGGGAAACGAAATGAGGGACAATTGGTATTGGAAGGAAGAGGAGGAAAGGAAATGTAGAATATGTGGGAGGGAAAGGGAGACCTGGGAGCATGTATGGGATGAGTGCTTAAGATGGGAGGAGGGAAAGGGCTGGCAGAAAATGGTGGAGGAAGTACTGGGGGAGGAGGGTAGTGGGGAAGGGAGTTAGAACTGGTAAGAGGTAAGAAGGAGGAAGAGGAAGAAGGAGGGAAGGGGTAGGTGGGAGAAGGAAAGAAGGAGAGAACGAGTATGAATGAGGGTGGAAGGTGAAAATATGTGGAAATGAATGAGTAAGAGAGGGAGTGAATAGGGGAGCGAATGACGGATTGAGTGAGAGAGAGAGAGAGAGAGAGAGAGAGAGAGAGAGAGAGGGAGGGAGAAGGAGAAGGAGAGAGGAAGAGAGAGGGAGAGTGAAAGTGCGCGGAACAAGAGCAGCGGAAACGGAGGTCCCAATAGCTTAGGCGCGAGAGTTAGGTAAGAGGGGAGGGGTGTGTGTGTGTGCACGGCGTTGGCGAGATAGGACAGGGTAGTTTATAGGGTTTTAAGTTGATAGGATGCTAGGAATTAAGTTAGGCTAAGTGTGCGGTAAATTGTATGGCTTAGAATTAAGTTTTCCTATAAGATTTGATAAGGTATATGTTAAGGTTGTAAAGTTTTTGTAAAGTTTTGTAATCCTGAGGGGAACAATAAATCTACTACTACTACTAGTATAAAAAATTCAATGTGACCTTGATATGACCTTAACAATGCCAGCCAAGGTCTAACTAAAATTCCTTCCTTCTTTTTTCTCCCTCAGAACCAAATAACTTTTGTCTAAAAAGTTTTTTTTTTAAAACTTACAGGTTTTGAGATATTTGCCTGTTAAGATTAAAAAGACTCACCCTGTATGTATATATATATATATATATATATATATATATATATATATATATATATATATATATATATGTGCGTGTGTGCGTGTGTGTGTGTGTACAGGTTGTCCGGTAATAACCGGAATCATCTCTTGAATGCAGGTAGAGAGAGTTAAATTGAGTAGGAAAGTCCTCTACCTTTTTGCGCTTTTTGCAAAAATTAATAAGAAATTAATTTTCAAATATTAGCAAAGCGCGGATATAAGCACGCAACGAATGGAGAAAGCCCACTATTACCCGGTCGTATTTTCACTAAGACGCAAGGTCCAGCGTTACGCATCGCTAGTACAAATATAAACGTTGTCGTTTGTAGAGCACTTCTCCTAAAACTTTGTCGCGCACCTAGCGATCGTGTACCAGTGGCCTGTCTCTTCTCGCTGCATACTTTTACTCGCACGGATTGGCTGACTTTTTAAAATTAATTTCTCATTAATTATTACGAAGATTGCAAAACGTTATAGGACTTTCTTACTCGGTTTAACCTGCTCCATTTACGAAAGATGATATAATTATTATTTATATTGTTGCGTCCGCGGATCGATATCGATTAATCTCGAAGCGTGCGACACAACCGGTACTCGCGTATCACGACGAAATAAAGAACACTCTTTTAAAAGGAACAAAGGGAACTTTAATAATAACCATAGATTATACAGGGTGTCCTAAAACTACCGTATTTCCTCTTAATAGCAGATTCCTTAAAACATTTCAAGACGAAAATCCTAATACAAAAATGTCGAGACTATAATAATTTTTAAATGGCAAACGATTATATTTTACGAATGACAGGGCTGAGATTTCGCGCGCTTAGGCACGGAGAAAAAATAATAAGTGAAAAAAGTGCTATATTAATGGGGCGCCTTTTTTATGATATTATGATTATCGTATAAATTTACAATAGTATTGTCATTATATGTTTCCCGCTTCTCTACGCATTGTATTAGTACACTCTTTTTACTAATAATGGATGCAAGAACTAAAGGCATCTCAAAAATGATTCAAGTAAAAATTTGCGACATGTTTCAACTTCAGCCGTCAAAGTGGTCGATCAATGTTACCATGAAGATGTCTACTATGCTATACTATTTTATTTACGGAACAATTTTATTTACGGATGAATCTTGCTTTACGCGCGAGGGTTCATTCAATGACAATAATAATGTATAAATTGTATGTACAATTATATGTTCATATAATGACAATGCTATTGTAAATTTATACGATAATCATAATATTGTAAAAAAGGCATCCCATTCATAGAGTACTTTTTTCACTTGTTATTTCGCCGTGCCTGAGCGCGCGAAACCTCAGCTCTGTCATTCGTAGAATATAATCGCTTCCCGTTTAAAAACTATTATAATCTCGACATTTTTGTATTAGGATTTTTATCTTGAAATATTCTAAGGAATCTGCCATTAAGAGGAAATACGATAGTTTTAGGACACCCTGTATAATAGACTGCGCATCCCCGTAAGAGAAGCTGAATACTACATTAGAAAGAGGGAGCAACAGTGTCCGAGATGCTGTCTCTTTCTAATACGAGAGTTGGTGGGAGACTTGGCGAACGCATCGGAGGGGGACAAGGTTCGCCGAATGGATAGAAGTGAGCCATCTTTCCCCTTCTCTCTACATGTGCGAGAGAGAAAACATACCGGACTGACTAGCTCTGTCCTTCAGATCTTGTCATCAGCTCGCCCATAAGAGCACGCGGTCTATTATATGTCTATGATAATAACACAGAACTCCGTGTAACACAAAACACATAACAGATAATGCCGTAATCATAAACACGTCTGCGCGGAAAGACATCCGTCACAAGACTAAGATGGCGGCTCTCAAAACAAAATGTCGGTCGTTGTTTTTCAACAACCCCCTTAGCAACGTGTTAGAGGATGATCTCCTAGAGACGGGTACAGCAAATTCAAGAGTAACCGCCATAGACGATACGCAGGGACGAAACATAAAGAGCACACGCAACAATATATATGTATAATTTCACAAAATCCAAAAGTCGGTAGTATCTTTGATAAATAGTGACGGTAGGCGCTAAATATATTTATAATATCAGATCATGTTTTAAAGTAAAAGAGACCGACTGTATATATATACAAACCGCCCTTGATACAGAGTTTCTTAGATTTTTGGATGTCAGTAACGGATAAGCCGATCGAGTTTTTATTAGGCTTAATCGATAGGTTGGACCTCAATTATATCATAAAAATGTTTTTAGGTTTGCTCTTGTTGGTATGAATGTTTTATGTACAATCCGCGCTTCTTTTATTGGTGGCGCTGCTATCCTTCCTTACCGAGGTTCGTTAATCGGCATACTCGCGGCATCACGTTTTTGTACTCTCGTATCCGTAAATCAGTAACTGTGTTCTGTTAATTAATAAATATCATCTATCAAGGCTAAGGAGTCACGCAGTATTTCCTTAAATAATCCTAACAGGTTATGGGCCCAGGATTTTAAGCCTTGAAGAGACAATAACGAATGCACGTGTAATAGTGAGGTTAAGTGCATATTCTAGAAAGTACGAGAATGACTTGCCACGTAGGAAACACGACGAGAATAGACACTCTCAATAAAGACAATTATGAAACATGGTGTGTGCAAGCAGAAGCACTTCTTATAAAAAACGATGGCTGGGATTATGCGAATGGAATAAGAAAACGACCTGTAGTCATCGATGGAGATGCAACAACGGTAGCCGCAGCTAGTACATGGGACATCGCAGATCAAAAAGCTAAGTCAGATTTTATCTTATCTATATGTCCGTCAGAATTAAAACAAATTAAAGGATGCTGGACAGCATATGACGTTTGGGAAAAATTACGTTCAATTTATGCATCCAAAGGACCTGCGAAAAAGGCGGCATTGTTAAGACGTCTAACTTCTCACCGTATATCAAGCAATGATGATATTCTCGAGCATATTGATAAATTCATAGAAATTATTGACAAACTTGCCGGAATGGAAATTGATATACATAAAGATTTGCAAAGTGCTATGCTATTAAATAATTTACCAGAAAGTTATGAAAATTTCAGATGTGCAATCGAATCAAGGGATGATCTGCCTGACCTTGAAACTTTAAAAATAAAGATTTTGGAAGAATTTGAAACAAGGCATCAGAAGAAAATTGATGAGCACGGAGCTATGGCAGTTAAATCCAATTATTATAAAGCACAGAAACAAATTAAAAAGGATAAGACTAATAAAGAGACTTATACGAAGAGCGATAATAGAAAACCAATAAGTTTAAATGTTTTGAATGTGGCAAGATAGGACACCGAGCTGCAGACTGTTATTATAAGAAGAGTGATAATAAACACAGCGTAGGCAATGCCAGCGAGTTATTTTATATAAAAGATAATAGTGATGCCTACGCAATAGCAGAAGACTCAGGACAAAGATCTTGGTGTTTAGATAGTGGCTGTACAACACATTTATGCAAGGATAAATCGAAATTTATTCATATGAAACCAGTCGATTATGAAAAATTAAACTTAGCCACAAATGCTTCAGCTGTGGTGAAGGCAAGTGGCAATGTGGGTATTACTACCTTAATTAATAACAAGATTAAACCAATTGAATTTAGCGATGTACTATACAGGGTGTCCCATTTTAAAAGTTCCACCCTCATAACTTTTCAGGATCAACGTTTGAAGGAAAATGACTCGAATAAAAGTTGTATGGTATCAAGGGGGAAATCTTGTGGAAGTGAACATTTTTTTTTAAGTGGAGGCGCTTAGGAGATTTGAAGGTTATCTTCATTTTTTAAAGTATTTTTTTATTAAGTACTTTTTGAGTTATTTTATATTTTAATCTGACATATTTTGATATAAAAAATCTAAAATAACATGTTTACAGACCGACAATGGACGGGAATATTGTAATGAAAAATTTGAAACATTCCTAAAGGCTGAAGGAATCCAGAGACGCCTTACCGTACCTCATACACCAGAAAAGAACGGGGTAGCAGAACGGAAGAATCGTACTCTTATAGAGATGTCCAGATGCATGCTTTTGCAAGCTGGTTTATCTACAGGATTTTGGGCAGAAGCTGTGTCGACTGCTAACTATTTAAGAAATAGATGTCCAACAAAGAGTTTAAACGGAAAAACTCCATTCAAATTATGGACAGGAAGATTACCTAATCTAAAACATTTGCGGACTTTTGGAATGAGAACACATATCTTAAATAAAGATCCACGAAAGAAGAAATTTGATCCAAGATCGAAGATTGGCATATTTATCGGCTATTCAGATAGATCCAAGGCATATCGAGAGTGGATTCCAAATGAGCGAAAAGTCATTGTGTCCCGAGATGCTAAGGTATTAGAAAATTTTTATTATAAAAATATTAAGGATGATTATCAATCAGATGATAAAATTACGCCTAATAAAACGTCATCAATTTACATATTGGACAATGAGAATACAAAATCATCGGATGAAGATTGTGTGGATATTCCAAATGATAACATAGAAGAACTGGAAACAGTTGATGAACAAGTACATGAAGAATTATGCAGAGCTCCAGAAAGACCAAAGATAGTACGGACTGGAAAACGGGGACGTCCCAAGAAATTATTCCATCATCGCGGAGCCCCTATCATTGACAGTAATAATCAGGATGACGGTAATAACCAAGAGGACGAAGAGGAAGAAGACATTCAAAGAAATGAAGTAGAATCAGAGATGGGTTCTGATAATGAAGATGGATTCGAAAAGGACATAAATCAGGAAGCAAATTTAGTTATGCTGGCAGCAAATATGACAGAAGTAACCATAGAAAAGGCCCTGAATGGGAACGACCAAAAGGAATGGCAACATGCCATCAAATCAGAAATAAAGAATGTAATAAAAAATAATACATTTAAAATTGTTGAACGTCCAACAGATAAAAGGGTGATTGGTTGCCGAGTTGTATTAACTAACAAATTTAAGGCCGATGGTAGCCTTGAGAAACAAAAGGCCCGAGTAGTAGCAAAGGGGTTTGCACAGCGCCCTGGTGTGGATTTTATGGATACTTTTGCACCAGTAGCGCGATTAGAATCTATTCGTCTGATAATGGCAACAACGGTCGAATTAAACATGGTAATTGAACAAGTAGATATAACAGGTGCCTATTTGAATGGATATCTTCAAGAAGATGTATACATGGAAAAACCTGATCTATTGGAAGACTGTTTAAAGGAATTAATGAATGATCAAAGCGAAGAAAAACGAATACGAATTATTGCTAGAAAATTAATAAAGGACTTGAACAACAACAATGATGCTGTATGTTATCTAAACAAAGCCATTTACGGACTTAAACAAGCAGGAAGACAATGGCATGAGAGACTCAGTAAGAAGTTACAAGAATTAAATCTCAAACCTACTATCTCCGATCCTTGTGTATACCATTGCAGAAGAGGAAATCACATCTTGTATATGATCATATATGTTGATGATATGTTAATCGCATCAACTGATCAGAATTGGATTAAAGAAGTCAAAATGGAATTATCCAAAACGTTTGATGTGAAAGACTTAGGAAAGGCTAATTACTGTTTAGGAATAGAGATACAACAAGGTCAAGATAAAATTACTCTGTCTTAAAGAAGATATATTTTAAATTTACTAAAGCAATATGGAATGGAAAACTGTAATCCTATCACTTCACCCATGGACAAGGATACTGTATATAATAAAGTAATTGCTAATGATAGAGATGAGAGGAGGCCCTACCGGGAGCTAGGCGCGTTAATTTATCTTGCAGTTGCAACGAGGCCTGATATTGCTCATGCTGTTAGCGTTTTGGCCCAGTTTAATGATTGTAACGCAGCAATTCACTGGGGGGCGACTAAGAGAGTTCTTAGGTATTTAAAATGTACTATTAATTATGGTATAGTTTTCAGGAAGTCTGGAAATCCTATTTAAATGTATGTTGATGCTGATTGGTGGGGAAGGTGCAAAATTGATAGACGGTCTTACTCAGGCTATGTAATCGTTTTATCTGGAGGACCCATCAGTTGGAAATCACAGAAACAACGTACGGTTGCACTTTCGTCTACCGAGGCGGAATGTATGGCGCTTGCCGAAGCAACCAAGGATGGGATATATATAAGCGAATTCCTTAAAGAATTAGAATTAAAGTAAACTTGCACAACTATCAATTTATAATGATAATATAGGAGCTCAACTACTAGCAAAAAATCCTATCGTACATCCTAGAACTAAACATATTAATATTAGATTTCATTTTATTAGAGATGCTATAAAACGATATAATTTCAGTATACATTATATGTCTTCGGAACAAATGCCCGCTGATGTACTTACTAAGCCTGTTATGAAAGCTCAACATTATTTTTGTATCGATGCTATCGGTTTAAAGAACATTAAGGTCTAACTATATTGTTCAAGCGCGTATTGAGAGGAGGTGTTGGTATGAATGTTTTATGTACAATCCGCGCTTCTATTATTGGTGGCGCTGCTATCCTTCCTTACCGAGGTTCGTTAACTGGCATACTCGCGGCATCACGTTTTTGTACTCTCGTATCCGTAGATCAGTAACTGTGTTCTGTTAATTAATAAATATCATCTATCAAGGCTAAAGAGTCACGTAGTATTTCCTTAAATAATCCTAACAGCTCTTTACGTGAAATATAAACAGAGATATTATAATGCAAAGTCTCAATGTGGAAATTTTCATGTATAAGAAACGTCAATGTCGTCATCAATCTCTTATTTATATACGCACACATATAGCATGTGAAGTACAGTGCCTGTTTATTAAAGAATTATGCTGGCGGCGTTATCCCGATAAAAATTCGCTTGTAGTTCTTCGTGACGTTACTAGAGCGCTCTGTAGCTGATTGGCTACTTTAGTTTTTACATAATGAAAATATCTATAGTGTGCGCGCGAAGATATGTTTGAGTTTTTATAATAAAATCAACAAAAACACCACAAGAAAGTATTTTTTTATTAAGTACTTTTTGAGTTATTTTATATTTTAATCTGACTATAGTGTTTTGGAAAGCTCTCGACATAAGTTATAAGAATATGCAATGAAAAATGGGGGTTTCCATTTAAGAAATTGAAAGTGACCTTCATGTGACCTTCAAATGACTATCCAAGGTCACATCAATGGCACCATCTTATGTCCCCCTTCGAACCAAACAACTTTTGTCTGAAACGTTTTTCCGTATCTTCCATATTTTTCGAGATATTTGACTGGCTCTTTTCAAAATGGACCACCCTGTATATACATATAAATGGACTGTTTTAATTTGATACAAGATAATATACAAGGATATTCGAGCAATAAACCAAGGAAATTTTCTCCAAAATTTGACATTCACATTTTTTCTAAAAAAATAACTTTCTATGTGTTTTCTTTACACCGATTGATTCCTCTAATTATTTTATGTATAAAAGCATTGAAGAAAAATAATCGAAAAATGAATATTTTATGCAATATTTCATAGTTTATGTAAAATTATTTTAAATTATAGTATAAAATATCTCGTAAATTATTAAAGGATTTCGCACACTCCTTATGGAAAATGGTGCCTGGTGGATTTCGCTCAAACTTCAGAATTTTGTAATTTATATGACGCTGAGCAAAAGTTTCAATGGGCACAACTGTGTAGAGGAGCTATATTTTAGCCTGCAGAGAGCGTTGAAAGTTGATTATTTTTTAAGAATTTTTTTTGCGGAAATGATTGTATTTGCAGCTTTCTGCGAGTTTCAACAAGTGAAACACCCCAAAACTCACCACGTGGAGGTGTCTGCAATACGAATCTCACACAGAATCTTTCAACTGTTCATAGAGTTCAAATGATAGCCTAATCATTACTAATAATTATAGTTCTATTAGCTGCTTCTTGGCTCCATTTTACGTATGGAATAAGATTAGAAAAGATGGAGACAAGATTTTTAAATTAGATCTTTTAAATGACATTGCGTTATTTGGCGCCTCATTTGATTTGCAGTCCCATTTGATTTACAGAGGCCAACGCTACAACACTACCATTCTCGGCGCATGATTGCTACCGTATATTATAGAGTGGACTAACTAGCCATAAGCGCATTAAGTCTATCATTATAACTTTTTATCCGAATATTACGAAGAATCGATTTATATGAAAAAATTTAAATGGTTCTATTTAAAAAAACTAGGTTGACCTTTATATGACATTAGTTAAAACTTGAGATTATCAATTTTTTCTCCTTCAAAACCCTAAATTTTGTTTGAAACATTTTTTTGTACAATATCAAGTTTCGGAGAAAATCATCATGAACACTCTAATATGATAAAATACAAAATATATTAACACAATAACAAATTTTGGTAAAATTGCGTAAAATATAGTTATTTTATATATGTATAACATATACTAAAAAAGCGTGATATCCGACAAAACTAACATTTTAAAAAAAAGTAAAATATAGGCATCAAGTGGATGAACCTTTGTTATGAAAAACTATTTTACAAAACAATGTTTTTTTAATGCAGAAAAAATATATTATATATAATAGTAATGTTATTTTAATGAAAGAAAAATAGTATTGTTCCAAAAACCTGTTTCACAAAATAATTTTATTTTAGTTTGCATACAGAAAGAAGTATTATTTTTACTGTTATACAAAATAGTGTTATTTTAATTCAGTTTATCTTAATTTAAAAAATTTATTGTGTAAAGAACTGTTAAACAAAGAGTGGTAAAACTGACGTTTAGGGGAGGCAGCTCCGATGACCTTGACCTTGACATATGTTGTCAAGGTCACCCTCGTGAGTGACCTTCAGAAGATTTTAGCCGTCGCTCGTTTTTGATTAAAAAGTTATTAACGTAAACAAAAGCTGTTGAAAGATCGCAAACGATTTTTCAAAACATTCATCACACTATAGTATACAAATGGAAAATGTATGGAATTCATTTAGAATCATACAATTATGATCATACAATTATATTGCTTTTTTTATATATATTTATCACACTTAATTATAACCAATAACACACGCACATCCGTGATAATCATTAGTATTAAGTTGTTTGTATAGTCATTGCAAAGTGAATGCGTTGGAGAGGGAGAGGCGGACTAACCTCACCCAAATCAAATTTTAGTTTTAAATCAGAAATAGGTTTGGGTTAGATTATATCTTCCGGAAGTGAGCCCCCCTTAGGGGGGGGGGCGGAACCCACTGCGTCCATGCATATACTTTACAACGCAAAGCGAGGTCCACCCGACAATTGTTGTGTGGATGGGAAAGGTTTAGGTTAGGTTATATCTTCCGGAAGTGGAGCTCCCTCGTAGGGGGAGCGGAACCCACTGCGTCCATGCATATACTTTACAACGCGAAGCGAGGTTCACCCCACAATTGTTGTGTTGATAGAAAAGGTTTGGGTTAGGTTATATCTTCTGGAAGTGGAGCCCCCCCGTAGGGAGGGCGGAACCCACTGCGTCCACGCATACACTTTCCCATCCACACAACAATTGTGGGGTGGACCTCGCTTCGCGTTGTAAAGTATATGCATGAACGCAGTGGGTTCCGCCCCTCCTACGGGGGGTCTCCACTTCCGGAAGATATGACCTTACCCAAACTTATTTCTGATTTAAAACTAAAATTTATGCTTCTGCTTATGCTTATATTAATGCTTCATAACTTTTGAACGGATCGTGACCGCCACTTTTTTTAGATTAAGATTACTCAGGACGATGATCTTGACAACATATATCAAGGTCAAGGTCATCCGTGAAGTTTCTAGACATTTACCGCATTTTTAAGATAAAAGCTAAAATGTTATACTTATCCTATTTCCACATACTGTTATATTTTTTAAACATTTTTTGTTAATAACTTTTTAATAAAAAACGAGCAACGGCTAAAACCCTCTGAAGGTCACTCATGAGGGTGACCTTAACAACATATGTCAAGGTCAAGGTCATCGGAGCTGCTTCCCCTAAACGTCAGTTTTACCTTACTTAATTTTTAACTATCATTGATGACTTGCAATCAACTTCATTTTTTTAGATTTGTTTCAAAAAGATAATCAAATGGCGTTAACAAAGAATGTCGAGCACGAAAGTCCATCACTTTCAATTTATTGATTGAGGAATTGTCTTTGTAACACATGAAGTATTTATTGTACATAATGCGTAAAATAACCGTCATGTTGATATCACATGCTAAATAAATTTGGTAAGATAAATCTTGTAATAAAAATAGAAATGTTCTAAATAAAAATATTTTTGTTTTGTTAACAATTTTTCAATAAAATACAATTATGTTATTATCAATTATCCCGCACCACATATTTGAACTCCATTATCGCTGATGATCAATCTGAAGAAGTTGGTGTTAATTATCTGCTGAATAGTAATGCATCTTTTTAAGTTTATTTCTTGTAACTTATAAATATGAATCACAAGACTACTCTGCTAATAAATAAGATGTTTTGTAAAAACATATTATTTCTCTATTTATTTGATTCAGAATTGCATTAACAAAACTGCACACATTCCATTATCAAAACTGCACACAATTCTCAAAACATCATTTATGTATTTCTTTTTTAGTATAGTAACAGGTGATATGAATGAAATTTCTGAAAATGAAAAATCTATAAAGTGATTGTCTAACTAATTCCCAAGTCTTATTTGCCATAGATCAATATATAAATTATGGATAACAGCAGCAAAGATAGCGGTATTGTTCACATTTCTACAATTTTACGTCATTTGCATTCCTGTATGTTAAAGTAGCCAGTTTTCTCAAACATTTTACAAAGTATTTTAAATTTACGTTGCGATTGCTGGTTTCAATTAAGATATTTTTCTACAAATGTTTTGCTTTGACAAAATTTACACATGTACGATAAACGAGAATCATCTTGTTTCTCACTATTATCCAATTTCATCATTATCACGTTCACGATATATTGATGATAATCGTACTTGTAAGCTAAATGAATAGGATTTTATATAAGATAGATGAAATAATAATGTCGAAGATATTTGGTGATATTTCTAAACATCATATTTATAAACATAATGTTTATTAATTAATTAATTTATTTATTTATAATACTTTATAAACGCGCATGTAATTTTTATAAACATGAGTATTATACGAAGTCTCTCGGAGACTCTCAGAAATTTTATTCAAAATCTATTACGCACACTTGCATTGACCATAAAGGAAAGATTTCGAGATTTATTATTTATATTAAATATATATTATTTTAAGAATATCTTTTATACAATTATTAATTATAAAGTTTCAACTTTATATATCCTAATACACTTTTTCATTCAGTGTTTGATATTTTTACAAATTTTGGGGAGAAAATGAAATGTTTTTTCTATTTAAAAAGTGTATAAAGTGACTTTTTCATATCGCGATAAAAGAAGCAATATAGCAGGAAACTAATTATTATACTGTATGCCCGCCTTGATACTATGCAACATTATTTAAAACGTTTATTCATATAATAAACAGTTTACAAATAATTTAAGATGGTTAAGTTAGATAACTTCCCAGGTAGCATTTTAACATCATTTTTTAACATCATTTTAAGGTCATTTCTCGTCATATGACGACTATATAATAACGTAACACAGACGTGATATTTTTGACGACATATTATTGTCACAGAAATAACATCATTTAATCGTCTTTTTAAGGTTATTTACTGATCAAATAACTAATGTTGTTAAAATATGTCAATATTAAAATTAACGTATTCATATAAGGGAAATAATAAATATTTTATGATACTTATAAAGTTTACATGACTTTCTGTTCAAAGCCCTTGAAAATACGGTATTATTATATTACAAAACTATGAAATACTGTATAATATCAATATTTGAATTTAATGTGCATGTTTTCATATATCCAAAATTATTATTTATTTAATATTTCATGAGAAATGTTACTGCGCCCAACATTTCAAAATTTTATAAAAAGATAGTTTATACTTCAACCGCTGTTTGTTTGTTTACCGCTCTGCGACGCGTGATGCGCCCATCTCGTATTTGAGTTTCAGTCATGAAAAATATATAAAGCTTGTAAAGAGCAATTGGCAAGAGATTAAAAATGTAATTATTTCTATCAGTTTAATTTCTGATGCAATCCTAATATGGAAGAAATTCAGATATTAGACTGATAGTTTAAAAATTGGGCAGATAAATGTCCGAAAAAGTTAAAATCATCCGTTTATATATACAGGGTGTTCCAGGAGGAAAGGTCAATATTCTGGGAAGTGATCGTATCGGTCATTTTAAGCAAAAATGTTCATATGAATATATGTCCTATTACCCACGGTTTCCGAGATAGAGCGACTTGAATATACAGTTGCAAAATTACTGACAAAAAAGAAATACTACGTACTATTTCTAATATTTATTGTTCAAGTGATACATTTTTTACAGATTATATTATAATAAATTTTCAAAAATTCCACCGTTAACATAAATACATTTTTCAACTGTTGTGTGAACATAGCGTGTTGCTCGTCTGAGTACATCGTGACGTTCCTTTATACGGGCACTAGCATCCATTATTTGAGCGAGCAGTTCGTCTCGTGTATTCACTTTTCTTCTGTACACTTCACTGTACAGGTTCACGCATGAAGGTTGACGTGTACAGAAGAAAAGTGAATACACGAGACGTACATTCAAGTCGCTCTATCTCGGAAACCGTGGGGAATAGGACATATATTCATATGAACATTTTTGCTTAAAATGACCGATACGATCACCTCCCAGAATATTGACCTTTCCTCCTGGAACACCCTGTATATATAAATATATATAAAACCATGTTTATTACATTTGTAATTCCATTAATATATTCTATAATATCTATATTTATTATTTTATTCGATAAAGAGTTAAAAGTCCGATGGATTTGTACTACTGAAAGAACGGTAAATTTTGAAAAGTAGCCAAAATTAACCAATTGTATATGTCGTATATACGTTATCGTATATTAGAGGAATGTCGTCATTTTATCATCATAGATATGACGTCAACGGTCTGTGACTTAGGACCATCATTTTAACGTGACTTTTACGTCGGTTCAAAAGTGAATTTGATGTAACCAGTGACTAAAAAATGACATTATAATGACGACACCTTGCTACATTTTGTATGTATACACATACAAATATATAATGCACGGGCACACACTAACATACATAATGTTACTAATTAAATATTATTTAGATATACACACGTTATTAGATATTTTATTATCGGAAAAGTTATATTGATAAAAATGATTATATAAAACTATTATATAAAATTAATTACATTTGATATGTGACAGTTAATTAATTGTCAGCAATTTTATGGTTTATAATAGTTTGACTTATTGGTGCTTACTATTCTGTGTTTTATACAAATTATTTTATATATAATAATTATGGAAACTCTGTTATATTTTAGTTTGTTATATGTTATATTTTATATTATATTATAAATTATATTATTATATTACTGTTATAAATATTATTAGATATAATCATAAAGATTTAATAGAAAGTTTAAATATTTAAAATTTTCTGCATAAAATATCGTAATTTTTAATTATATGAACGAAAAAAAAGAACTTTCTAAAAAGCAAATTTACGGTTGTTGTTTATCAATATTATTATATATAATTGTCAATATTATTCTATTCAAAAAGAGATATTTCCGAGATATGTAGAGTTTACATAACATACTATGTTCATTCGTAATTCTTTAAGACCGGTATAGTGACGAATCTAAATCCAGCGCACGACTTCAATCTCCAGATTCGTGCTTCGCGCTTTGGATACCAAGCGTCCGAATTGGGAATTCCTAAGCCCGGATCCCACAAAGTGGCGTTTAAATATACATGCAGGATAAGGCAATAACTCTGCCTACTTGAAATATGTACGCTCTCTAAAAAAATATGAAAAAAGTTCTTATATATATATAAGAAAGAGATTTTATAATATCAAAAGAAACAATGAGAGAGATAAAGAAAGAGAAAAAGGCAAAGGAAGAAAAAGAGACAGAAAGATATCCTTCATGAATGTAGATGAAATATAATTCAAGTTTTGCTTGCTAAGACAGATTTATTCTAGAGAATATGTAGAAAAAGTATAGTTTTTATTTTTTGTAACACGATTGATAAACTCGTATTGATATAAAGATTCTTGTCCATATAAAAAATGTATGTAGATATGTAATAAGCACGAGAAAAAACCAAAAAAAGATCTTATTACAAAATAAACAGCACCCATAATAATCGGTAAAGGCGTGAAGTTAACATCAAGATAATTCATAATAAGTTCAACATTGAAATTCACGAGATAAATAAGCTAGCAGATATTTTCTTTTTTCAATGCATAATTTTGTAAGAGATCAAAGAGAAAATCGTTCAATCTAAAAGTGATAATATATAGCACAAAGAAAAAATTAAATATCAAAATCAATATACTTAAATTGTTTTTGTACTTCCTTTATAATAAATAATTTCGAGAATCTCGCGGTCGTGGATACGTAAAATCCAAGACGTGTTCACCAATTACTTTTATATATTTTAACTTAAGAGGATGCCGGACTGTCCTGTTTTACCGGCCATAATAATTATATTTTTGTACACCGAAATTTTTTTATTGGTTACATGAAATGAGAAATCCTTTTCCACGATTAAAGTATATACATCAACAAAGTGGGAACCTTGCGCTTTTATGTTAAAAACGAAGAAAAGTTAAAAAATTACAGTTTTTTTATCGGCTTCTTGCGTCAGGTCGTAACAATATTTGCTTAATATAAAAGTTGTGCAGTTTGTACGTACAAAATCAAATAGGTTCCCACTCGGAAATGCATGAAAGAATATAAGTGAACGTTTAAAAACGTATTTAGAAGCCTAGTAAAAAAGATTTTTGTTTATAAAACTTTCGTGCATATGTGTGTGTGCGAGATCGAGGCTCAAGAGTAAAACAGAGCAGTAGATTAGTTGCGTGATGTCGCGATAGACAGAGCTGCAATCGTACATGACAAACACAGACATAATCGTACTATCTTCGTCTCTTTCATGCGTGTGAGAGTAATATACATGTACGCACTAACATTATTGCAGTATCTTTTTTCTCTCAATCATACGCTCTGTCACGCTCTGTCTCTTTCTAATCGCTCGCTCGCTATGTACTACGTATCGCTTAGCTTCATGCTCCTCGCATATTCACTTACGCGTTCACTCGCGCTTCTCTCTCTCTCTCTCTCTCTCTCTCTCTCTCTCTCTCTCTCTCTCTCTGCTCGTTCATTATTGTATTCTTTTATTCCCATTATTATATTCTTTTATTTGCTCAACTTTTATTCTTTCTATTCTCGTCTCCTTACATAAAAATAAATAAATGTATTTATTTATTTTTATTTTATACAGCATAAATGAGATATACAATACGTTATTTTCTTTTTTTATTTCACTATATGTAGTTAATACAATACATAATTACGTTTCACTTTAGTTAAATACAACATGCACATACAAAAATACACACGCACACGCACACATACATAATAGTTTTTTTTATTTATAAAATATACAATATCTTATTCATGCTTTATAAAATAAAGATGAATAAATTAATTTATTATCATATAGGAAAACAAGAATAGAAAGAATAAAAGTCGAACAAATAAAAGATTATAATAATGGGAATGAAAGAATACAATAAAGAACAAGCAGAGAAAGAGAGAGAGAGAGAGAGAGAACGAATGAGGAGCAAGCGAGATAGCTAACATGAAAGACTTCCGAAGTCTCGCTCGCGAGGCTCGCTTTATCTATAATCTCTCGCGTTATATACCGTTACTGTAAAATTTTTGTTTTTCGCGCTTATTGATCCGAAAATAATTACAATGAATTCATGATATTTTACCAATTAAAATAAAACGAAACACGAAATCGGATAATTTCTAATCAATTATATAATTAAAATTATGATTACTTATTTCATTAAAAATAATCCGATTTATGTCATATTTAGTGTCATTTTAATCGCAAAAATGTAATTAATCCATTACAATTATTTTCAGATATATAAAATGCGAAATACAGAGATTTTATTTTCTATAATAAGATGACATATACACGTCAAAGATTACAGATAAAGGGAGCCTGGCGAGCGAGACTTCGGAACACTTTGATGTTTGTCAACTCGCTTGCTCCTTCATTCTTTCTTGCTCTCGCTTTTGTCGATTCTATAGCATCGGGGATCTTTCCTTATGTACAAAATATAAACATTTTACAAAATAAAAACTGAAACATTACATTTTGGATTTTATTAGTATAAATATAAATATAATGGATTAATGAGTTTCTTGCGATTAAAATAATACCAAACATAACATAAATTAGATTATTTTTAATCAATTATGTATTATATGTAATCATGATTACTTATTTCATTAAAAATTATACGATTTATGTCGTGTTTAGTATCATTTTTATCGCAAGAATCTCATTAATCCATTATAATTTATATTTATATTAATAACATCCAAAATGTAAGTTTCAGTTTTCATTTTGTAAAATGTTTATATTTTGTACATAAGGAAAGATCCCCGATGCTATAGAATCGACAAAAGCGAGAGCAAGAAAGAATGAAGGAGCAAGCGAGATGACAAACATCAAAGAGTTCCGAAGTCTCGCTCGCCAGGCTCTCTTTATCTGTAACCTTTGACGTGTATATGTCATCTTATTATAGAAAATAAAATCTCTGTATTTCGCATTTTATATATCTGAAAATAATTGTAATGGATTAATTACATTTTTGCGATTAAAATGACACTAAATATGACATAAATCGGATTATTTTTAATGAAATAACTAATCATAATTTTAATTATATAATTGATTAAAAATTATCCGATTTCGTGTTTCGTATTATTTTAATTGGTAAAATATCATGAATTCATTGTAATTATTTTCGGATCAATAAGCGCGAAAAACAAAAATTTTACAGTAACGGTATATAACGCGAGAGATTATAGATACAGCGAGCCTCGCGAGCGAGACTTCGGAAGTCTTTCATGTTAGCTATCTCGCTTGCTCCTCATTCGTTCTCTCTCTCTCTCTCTTTCTCTGCTTGTTCTTTATTGTATTCTTTCATTTCCATTATTATAATCTTTTATTTGTTCGACTTTTATTCTTTCTATTCTTGTTTTCCTATATGATAATAAATTAATTTATTCATCTTTATTTTATAAAGCACGAATAAGATATTGTATATTTTATAAATAAAAAAAACTATTATGTATGTGTGCGTGTGCGTGTGTATTTTTGTATGTGCATGTTGTATTTAACTAAAGTGAAACGTAATTATGTATTGTATTAACTACATATAGTGAAATAAAAAAAGAAAATAACATATTGTATATCTCATTTATGCTGTATAAAATAAAAATAAATAAATACATTTATTTATTTTTATGTAAAGAGACGAGAATAGAAAGAATAAAAGTTGAGCAAATAAAAGAATAATAATGGGAATAAAGAATACAATAATGAACGAGCAGAGAGAGAGAGAGAGAGAGGGAGAGAGAGAGAGAGAAGCGCGAGTAAACGCGTAAGCGAATATGCTAGAAGAATAAAGCTAAGCGATATGCAGTACGTAGTAAGCGAACGATTAGAAAGAGAGATACAGAGAGAAACAGAGTAAGTGTATGATCGAAAAAAAAAAGATATTAGAAATTGCGATATCTTAGTGCGTACATGTATATTACTCTCCCACGCATGAATTAAAGTTTGGTAATTTATCAATTAATTATTGTATTATATAGAGTAAGTGAAACTTTAAATGCTTGGTTATCAATTATTAGACGCATGAATCACAGGCGATCATCTAAATCATAAGTTGTAAAGTGAAAGCTATTACATTTTAGAAAATACTGCTTAAAAATAAATTGATAAAAATTTATGTTATTTAATATTTCCAGAATTATTCCATTGCAAAATTTAAATTTTGAAATTTTAAGGGACACATTGTATATAGCATATAATGTGTAATATTACAAAAATAATACAATTATTATTAATTATACAGAATAATCCATATAATTAATTTTATATAATGTTTTCGTTAAATATAAATAATGTTTTTATGTATAAAATTAGTTTAGCAATATAAAAACAATGTTTTTATTCGGTTGTACAATATTCATTTATTACGATAAACATTTATAAAGATGTGCATTAGTTTTCATTTTCATCATAACGCGATATCTATAGCAGTCAGTACGTAAGTATGTACGTATCGGGCAGTAAGTCGGCTGTACGCACACACACATGCAAACAGACGAACGCGATCATATCAGTGCGCGGCAGCTCAGGCTCAGTTTTTGTCGCGTGTGTTTTGTACATACGCGTAACAAGAGATTATCGCGCGCTCAACCGTTATAACGCGTTATAACACGTTGAAGTCAAAAAACTGTGTTTTTGTGTTTTTAATTTTTAATATATAGTGTGTCCACATAATGGGACAAAAATATAATGATAAACGCTTGCCTCTCTCTGTCCGAAGACTTTCCTTAAAAAAAGAATAAGGGTCAAGAGGTTAGTATTATTTATATATAAGGTATATTTACACAGGTTGTCTGAAAATTCGCGCAACACCCTTTAAGGGAAGGTAGAGGGTGTTATTCTGAACAGAAAAGTCCTGTAACATTTTTTTCTATAACGCTTCATAAAGGAGTTATTATTGAGTAAAGTCTGATCAATCAGCGCCGACTTTTAGCCGGGCGCACGTCGGTGAGCCGCGCGCCTGGTAGTGTGCGTGAGCGCTCAGCTGTTACAGCTACAGCGCGGTTCACCGATGTGAGCCCGGTAGTGTGCGCGCGCGCGTGTGTGTACACACAGTGTATATATATATATATATATATATATATATATATATATATATATATATAAGTAATGCCGAATATATAACATAAATCTCTGAAAAATAAGAACGCAGTCTTTTTCTTATTTTGATATTTTATTGAAAATTTATTATATTTGTATTTTATAATAGTAGTTAGTGCTACAGTAGTTAATTAGCCAGAGGCGGTCAATTCGTGAGCTGGTTGTTTTAAGAATATTTGACACCAAATGCGTTTTGCATGTTCGCTTTGGTTAAAAAATATATGCCAGAGGCGATCAATTCGTGAGCTGGTTGTTATTTCACACTAGATGCGATTTGCATGTGTGTCAAAAATTATATGCCAGAGGCGATCAATTCGTGAGCTGGTTGTTATTTAACACTAGATGCGATTTGCATGTGTGTTAAAAAATATATGCCAGAGGCGATCAGTTCGTGAGCTGGTTGTTATTTCACACTAGATGCGATTTGCATGTGTGTCAAAAATTATATGCCAGAGGCGATCAGTTCGTGAGCTGGTTGTTATTTCACACTAGATGCGATTTGCATGTGTGTCAAAAATTATATGCCAGAGGCGATCAATTCGTGAGCTGGTTGTTATTTCACACTAGATGCGATTTGCGTGTGTGTGTTAAAAAATATATGCCAGAGGCGGTCAGTTCGTGAGCTGGTTGTTATTTCACACTAGATGCGATTTGCATGTGTGTCAAAAATTATATGCCAGAGGCGATCAATTCGTGAGCTGGTTGTTATTTCACACTAGATGCAATTTGCATGTGTGTTAAAAAATATATGCCAGAGGCGATCAGTTCGTGAGCTGATTGTTATTTCACACTAGATGCGATTTGCGTGTGTGTTAAAAAATATATGCCAGAGGCGGTCAGTTCGTGAGCTGGTTGTTATTTCACACTAGATGCGATTTGCGTGTGTGTTAAAAAATATATGCCAGAGGCGGTCAGTTCGTGAGCTGGTTGTTATTTCACACTAGATGCGATTTGCATGTGTGTCAAAAATTATCTGCCAGAGGCGATCAATTCGTGAGCTGGTTGTTATTTCACACTAGATGCGATTTGCATGTGTGTTAAAAAATATATGCCAGAGGCGATATATTATTCTGTTGCGATCGAGACAAACAATGTATTATAAATCTTTATTACAAATATATAAACATTTATGTATACGAACAAAAAAAAGACAATATAATATATATTTGTATAAATAATACATTGTTGTTATATATCCATTGGTTATATCGATTGAAAAAAATTAGCTGCATTGCATAGATCGCAACTTATAGAAAGTTACACGATAATATTCAGAATATATGTATATATATCATACACATACATCTGTATACGTCTATGTACATATTATACATATACATATATATATACACAATTATATATATAACACCTAACCAAATGTTATTCCTCTTGGAAGATATATGGGAAGACACATAGCCCGTATGAACAATGTGAAATTATCTTCAAATATGTGATAAAGGCAGACACGTCTATATTATACTGTTATCTATACGCTTAAATACGCTTAGATATGCGTGCGAGGCAATAGAGCAGTAGAAATACACGATGTTGTCCGATTTCAACACATTGAACACAATTCTCTTTCAAATATGCATAAAACATGCAGAAATATTAATATTGGTAACAGCGGAACTAAAATTATTGATATTATCGATAATTTCGGTCGGTATTATCGATAGTTTTAGTTACGCTTAGATGAGGGCGCTAACCCGTCGGAGTTCGCCCGTCGCTCCGGCATCCTCTTAAATTTTTTTTGTATTTCTTATACAGGGTGACCCGCAATGACCGCCCACTAAGTACATAGCGTTATTCCTTACAAAAAACTGAGACGAAAAGCCCTGAGTCTTTTTTTTTATAACTCTTAATAAAGAAGTTATTATTGAGTAAAGTCGGGCCAATCAGTGCCGATCTTTAGCCGGGCACAGTGGGACGCGCTCTTGATAGTGTGCGTGAGCGCTCAGCCGTTAGCATAGAATATCCAAAAATATTGTTTCTAGAAAAAAAATGTTTCAAATAAAAGTTGCAGTATTTCAAGGGGGACATAAGTTAATGTTATAGGAATGTTTGTAGGTGACGGTTTTCAAGGTTATTTCAAGGTCAACTTTATTTTTTTAATGGAAATACTTATTATATTTTTTATCGCATATTCTTATAGTCCTTCTTGAAGCCTTTTCAAAACACTATAACAAAGTTTTTTTTCATTAAGTACTTTTTGAGTTATTTTGCTTCCTCATAGAGGAAGCTTTGTTTTCGTGACAAAATTTTTTTTGAGATTTTTATGCCAATGTGTTCAGAATGTTCCAAAACGTCGAAAAATCATATTCATAAAAAATGTCTGTCTGTATGTATGTATGTATGTATGTATGTATGTACGCGATTTGTTGTGCAATCGCTAACTTCCGCAATTTTTGAGATATCTAGTTAAATTTTTTTACATGGATAGAATATTATTGAAGGATGGTTGGTATTGAATTTGGTGAGAATCGGTGAAAAGGTCCATTTTTCATAAAATTTGGAATTTTAAAAAAATGCTTGTATACGTTGTAACTTTCGCAAATTTTGAGATACCGGGTTAAATTTTTTTACATGGATAGATTATTATTAAAGAATAGTTGGTATTAAATTTGGTGAAAATTGGTAAAAGGGTTCATTTTTTATAAAATTTTGAATTTTTTAAGAAATGTTTGTACACGTTGTAACTTTCGCAAATTTTGAAATATCGGGTTAAATTTTTTTACATAAATAGAGTATCATTAAAGGATGGTTAGTATTGAATTTAGTGAGGATCTGTGATTGCTTCTTTATCTTTTTATTTCGCTCACAAAGCTTCATCTATGAGGAAGCAAAAATTGAAAAATCCGCATGCTTAAAGGAGCTTAAATTTTGTGAGACAAAATGATGAGGAAGCAAAATGTGCAAGTTTCTAATTTGCACAATTCAGCTTGTTATATTTTATATGAATATGATTTTTAGTACAAAAAAAAATTATTTCTATTATTACGATGCATAAAAATATTGCAGGCTAACGGCATGCACGAAGGAAAAATGTCACCGCGCGCGTCGTAGCGGCGGAGCGCTCACTCACACTACCAGGCGCACAGCTTACCGACGTGCGCCCGGTTAAAGATCGGAGCTGATTGGCCAGACTTTACTTAATAATAACTCCTTCATTAAGCGTTATAAAAAAAAATGGGGTAAATATGCATAAAAGGTTACACCTCACCGATTTTATCGCCACTTAAATATGTTGTAGAGGAGGTTCTTCTGAGTAATTCGCCGCAAGAAAAAAGTGGGAGAAAGCATTCGTTTAGAAGATATGACAAATTAAAGTTTGACATTAAAGTTTGTGTATGCTGTAATAATCTGTTATTTTTTTATTGAAAAAGGCTTACGACTTTAACGCGTGGGCGGGGGAGGGGCGGGGTCCCTTTCCTTGTACCCCCAAAAAAATTCCACCCCGAAGTTACAGTTTTGGTTATATAACGTAATCCAAACCAAATGTCAGTTTTAAATCAGAAATAGGTTTGGGTTAGGTTATATCTTCCGGAAGTGGAGCACCCCCAAGGGGGGGAGGGCAAAACTCACTGCGTCCACGCATATACTTTACAACGCGAAGCAATGTTCCACATGGGTTTACAATTTTCCACGCAAAGCGAGTTTCAACCCAAACCTATATGTCTAGTTTTTTGGTAGGGAGCCCCCCGCAGGGGGGCGGAACTCACCGCGTCCACGCATCGAAAGACACGATAGTGTCTCGCGCCAAGTTCACGCGAAGCCGCTAGGCACTCCGGGTATCTACAGGGTGTCTCATAATTCGCGGATCACCCGCCATGTGCAGGTAGAGCACATGAAACCGAGAAGAAAAGTCCTTTACCATTTTGCGATTTTCGTAATAATTATTAAAAAATTAATTTAAAAAGATGGGCCAATCCATGCCTTACACAAGCGCGCGGCGAGAAGAGACTTCCTACTCAGGCGTTGCTAGGTGCGCGGCGAAGCGGTGGGAGGGGCGTTGTCAATACAATTGTTTGCAATAATTAACGATTATAAAATGTAATTATTAATTGCATTAAGAATTACATTGTAATTGAAATTTGTAATTGTTAATTAGATTACATTTTGGCCCAACTCTGATAGGAAGTATTATGCTATCGTTTCCATACCACCTTACGGTAGGTAGCACAGGGCATTTTTTTTAAAGTGATATCCCCAATAGGTCTAATCCACTCTCATATTTTAATGTGAAGAAAAATAATGTGAAAAATTGTTCGAAGTGCCTTCCTCGTTCTCATAAACAGAGTTCGGCTCTTCGAGTAATATTGCGCGTCGCGCGATACGCCATTTCCGGCGTGATGGTATTAAAAGCTGCGAGAATTGCTTCTCGTACTTCAGCTTCTGTACCATCACGCCTGTGTTCGACTAAATTTTTATGTGACCCCATACAAAATAATCTAAAACATTAAAGTCTGGCGATCGCGCCGGCCAAATAATTGGGCCACCTCGACCCATCCATCTGTCCGGATAATGTGCGTTTAAATATTCGCGAACCCGGCGAGCGAAATGCGCAGGAGCCCCTTCATGTTGGAAGATGAGTTGATTTCTTACATTAAGAGGAACATCTTCGAGGAGAATGGGTAACTCGTTTTGGAGGAAGTTTAAATATATTTCCCCATTTAAATGTGGCGGTAGGAAATAAGGACCAATCTGAAAATCACGAAAGAAAATGATATACAGGGTGGTCCTCGTAACGTTCGCCACGATTTTTTAGGCACTTACAATAATCTGACATAAAAAAGTCATAAACAGAAAGAACCCCGCACTAATCATATGGAAAATCTGCCCCGGTCAAATCAATTGGTTTTTACATATGTTGTAGCTTATGACCTACTGAACAAAAGATGTAATGGGCACAAAGCTCAATAATGGACAGTTATCGAGTTATAACCAGTCAAACATGAAAAATTCGGGCTGCCGAATAGTCAAATCTCGGAAGGTATTGATTTTTTTGAAAAATGTTTGAAACAAACATAGTAGGGTTTTACAAAATCTGTTAGTTGGTGACATTATTTGTGAATTTTGAATGACCTTGAAAAGCTCCGTGAACAAAAATCTTTATGTGTCACAGCAGAGATAAGGACCCCACGGTTCGTCACTCCCGTAGTATTTTTTTACTCCAAACCCTCTCTGCTGTGTGTGTATGTGTGTGTGTGTGCATGTGTGGGGTAATAAAATAAATGATCTTATTGTATATTACTCATTATTTGGATCCTGCTGTGGTGGTCTCTGAGCGGCATCTAATATTGTGTTCAATAATGATGAAGAGGGATAACGAACATTGGACTGGTGTCGTGCATATCCTAAATACCACAATACGCTGGTTACATGTGCACATGTACCCACAGTCCGTGCGCCTGACTTACAGGTGCAGTATTAACCAAAAACCGCCTCCCTCTCATCATCTATATTATCTGCATCTCTTATGTTGTAAGCTATAAATATTTGATGTTTTGTAGCATTACGGAATCGTGAAAACACTCGCACCCTTATGAAACCTTGTTCATCAAACAACGAATCCAATTGAAATTCTTCTTGTGCATCACGCTGCATCTTATCTTAACGAATGTTTGTTTTTTTTTCAAACGCTTGTGCCGCGGCTTGTCTTTACGCGGAACGATTCTTTAATATTCGCCGATCAAGATGTTTTTCGGTATCGAGCGCGTGTGATTGCGACTGAGTACAAGGATATCAAATTACATGATCAACGCGCGAACTAGAGAATCGTTCCGCGTAAAGACAAGCCGCGGCACAAGCGTTTGAAAAAAATAAACGTCCGTAAAAAGTCAACAGCGTTCATTTGTTATCGGTCATTTTTTTTCGATCGTTATTTGTTGCTCCACCACAGTAAGCGCCCAACATTCGACGTGTTCGTCTCGTAAAAAAAAAGTGAAAAATGACGGAATATACTGCAGAAGAGTATACCAATATGATTATCGTATATGGAGCAGCCGACGAAAATGCTCGTGCCGCGGCTTGTCTCTATGCGGAGCGATTTCCCGACCGTGAGCGACATCCCAATTGGAATGTTATTTTGAGATGTGTTCAACGCGCTAAAGAATCGGGAATTCTTATTCCAAATCGTCGAAACGCTGGTGCACCAATGCATTGTGGTGTTAACGATGAAGAAAGGATTTTAAGAGAGTTTGAGGAGAACTCCGGAAATAGCGTGCGCCATGTAGCTCATATGCTCGGTCTATCTCGACAAATGGTACACCGTACTCTACGCCGAAACGGATTGCACCCGTATCACTATCAACGAGTACAACAACTTTTGGCGAGAGATGCAGAACAGCGCATCTATTTTTTTGAAGGTATTCTTATTATCTTCAATTAATATTCTTGTGTTATTAAAAAAAATATATATTAAGAGTCAGCGAAACATACACAGGGTTTCTCACTCAGTGTCGGCAAAACGATTTTTTCCCCGACCGAATTTTATGGACGGATGAAGCAACTTTCACCCCGAACGGCGTATTTAATAGTCGTAATTATTTATATTGGGCGGAAGACAATCCGCACGCCGTTCTGGAATGCTCCTTCCAATATCGATGGGCGATAAATGTATGGACAGGAATAACAGCGAACCGAGTCGTAAGTAGTAAATTTTAGTAAATCAAGGAATTTTCTTTCGCAGCTTTAATATATCATTTTCTTTTGTGATTTTCAGATTGTCCTTATTTCCTACTGCCACATTTAAATGGGGAAATATATTTAAACTTCCTCCAAAACGAGTTACCCATTCTCCTCGAAGATGTTCCTCTTAATGTAAGAAATCAACTCATCTTCCAACATGACGGGGCTCCTGCGCATTTCGCTCGCCGGGTTCACGAATATTTAAATGCGCATTATCCGGACAGATGGATGGGTCGAGGTGGCCCAATCATTTGGCCGGCGTGATCGCCAGATTTTAATGTTTTAGATTATTTTGTATGGGGTCACATTAAAAATTTAGTCGGACACAGGCGTGATGGTACAGAAGCTGAAGTACGAGAAGCAATTCTCGCAGCTTTTAATACCATCACGCCGGAAATGGCGTATCGCGTGACGCGCAATATTACTCGAAGAGCCAAACTCTGTTTACGAGAACGAGGAAGGCACTTCGAACAATTTTTACATTAAAATATGAGAGTGGATTAGACCTATTGGGGATACCACTTTAAAAAAAATGCACTGTGCTTTCTACCGCAAGGTGGTGTGGAAACGATAGCATAATACTTCCTATCAGAGTTGGGCCAAAATGTAATCTAATTAACAATTACAATTTTCAATTACAATGTAATTCTTAATGTAATTAATAATTACATTTTATAATCGTTAATTATGTCAAACAATTATATTGACAATGTAATTGTTTGCAATAATTAACGATTATAAAATGTAATTATTAATTGCATTAAGAATTACATTGTAATTGAAATTTGTAATTGTTAATTAGATTACATTTTTGCCCAACTCTGCTTCCTATGCCGCGCGCGCGAGAAAGAGAAAGAGAGAGTGAGAAAGAGAGAGAGAAAGAGAGAGAGAATGTTCGAGATGCGTGGCTTCAGCGTTCGCTCGTACGTAGCCGTATAGAGCGCCCCTCCCACCGCTTCGCCGCGCACCTAGCAACGCCTGAGTAGGAAGTCTCTTCTCGCCGCGCGCTTGTGTAAGGCATGGATTGGCCCATCTTTTTAAATTAATTTCTTAATAATTATTACGAAAATCGCAAAATGGTAAAGGACTTTTCTTCTCAGTTTCATGTGCTCTACCTGCACATGGCGGGTGATCCGCGAATTATGGGACACCCTGTATATGCGAGTCGGACAGTTGCGAGTACCTTAGATTAGCGGACCTCAATAACGGCTGAACCGATAGTATTTTTAATAAGCTTAATTGATAGCTTGGGTTTAAATTATATAATGAGAGTGTATTTATTTTTTTTCTACATGTATCGTGAACGGAGGTAATATAATGCAAAGTCGAAATGTATAAAATTTTTATTAAGATACGTCTCCGTCGTCATCGCCGCCCAAGTCCCTAATGCGCATGCGCGAAAATTGTACGGTTGGAGCATTTGCCATAAGATTGCGCTAACGACGCTTCGTGATATTAACTGCTCGCATCCGTACCTTTTGACAGGTATAGGTTAATAAATAAAGTTTGCAATGCAAGAGTGCATTATTTTATCATAAAAATAGTTATATGAGTATCACGGAATAGTGCAAGGAAGAATATCAAAAGATAAGAGTATCGCGGAATAGTGCAAAGAAGAATATCAAGAGACACGATAGTATCTCGCGCCAAGTCACGCGAAATAAAAATCGCGCGCCGCAACAGTGAGATGCATTGTATAAGAGTATCGCAGAATAATGCAACAAGAAGAAAAGTGATTAAGTGATTAAGGTAAAGTGATAAGAAATATTCGGTTATAAATTATAAGAGTATCGCGGAATAGTGCAAGAAAGAGAAGTGATTTCTTCTAATCGATGTCATTTTGGACAAACTTAGGTTATATTATCGAGGACAAATTAATAAGGATTTATTTTGTAAATTAATGAATTTTATTTTTAATTTTAGAATATGAATTAGATGAATCGGAAAATGAATATAATGAATCTGATATCTCCTTTTAACATAAATTTAACTGACGAGGAGACAGATGATACACATAGCTGATTAAATGGGCCTCAATATACTTTCAAGGAAAAAGAAACAAAATCATGATTTACAGAATATTCTGCAAATAGTAGTGTGATGAAGAGGAATAAACAATTTACGTTGTTGGATGATAAATTTGAACAGGTTTAAATTTTTATCTTTTTCAATAAAACGTTATTATACATAACATTGGTGCAACCGGGCTTTAATATTTTAATAGTATAAATAGTATTTTTTCTTATTAAGCTTTTAATATTTTATATGCATTGCATTGTTTCTTAAAGTATATAATACAAGATATAATTTTTTTAAGCATTAAGTTATTTTATATAATGGCCTAGTTTACACCGATATACTTTAATACGTATTACATTGGCCAAACATGATCATTCCTTTAAAGAACGGAACGACTGTAATTAGACAATATAGTATTTAGTACGTATTAAAATATATCAGTGTAAACTACGACAATGTGTTTTTTTACAGTAGATCATTTTACATTAAAATTTGAAACGGATATAATGTCTGTTTTTTTTCGATGCATTGGAATATTTTACAAATGAATAAATGTTTTTTTACGCACTAGAATATTTTGCATTAATATCTATATGTTACTTTTCTATGCACTGAAGTATTTTGCATTAATCTCTACTCACTGGAACATTATGGAACATTAATGCCAATTTTTTTTTACACATTATATGTTTACTTTATACATTCGTTTTCTTATGCATTAAATTAATATTTTAATTACAATAATATTTTAATACACACTGGAGTATTAATGCTTTTTTTCTACGCATTACATTTATATTTCATTCATTTTCATATTGTTTATATTCATATTATAATCATCCTGCTTTTCCATATCAGATATACTCTCAGCGTCTTAAGATTCGTATTGCGAAACAGCTTCTTCATCGCTGTCTAATTTATCCTTATTTTGTTCTAATGTACTTTCAATCTCTTCATCTTTCATATTTTCTGCAGAGCTTTTGTTGATTAAAACTTTATAATATTACGTTAATAAATCTATATTATTTATAGAACATGTAGAGTTAAAATAAAAACACTTCTTTTGTTAAAATACTTTTACAATATTTTCGATTAATTTATTTGCACTCTACAATTGCCAATTTCTAATTTTATTTTATTATTTTTCAAATATTGTTTATGTTATAAACTCAAGCTATTGATTAAGCCTATTAGAAATTTAATTGCTTTATATGTTATTAAAATAATATATAGCAAAAAAAGATTGATATAATCCTTAAAAACTTACCTTTTTAAAAAAAGGTGAAAAAAGGCGCCAAGTGCACGCGCTAGTTGTGAAAACTGTTATATGTATTTATAATACAATATTACTTTAATTTAATCTGCACAAAATAATGTTATTATAAATTATTGAAAATAAAAACTTATAAAAATATTTTAACAAAAGAAGTTGTACAAATATATTCTACAAAAGTAATGATATAAAAAATTGCACCAACAGAAAAAAAATTTGTTATAAAATTTTTTAATTTTATTATTTCTAATATTAAGGAAAATTATATTTAATAAATCACAATATAATTAAAGTAGTAGGGCGTAAAGCTAAATAGAATTATTTTGTAATTAACTAAATGCACAATATAACACATCTAACGCTTTAGGATATATTTATTAAAAAAAAATTTCTTATAAACCCTAAGTCGCATAAAACAGACTTACACTAAAGCAAAGTATAAAAACTTGGCGTGCCCGGGTCGCATTAAAACATTGCCCCAGATTTATTTGCATTAAGACGTGTACATTTTATAAATATATACATTATTTTGATGTAATATATGTGAATGGTAATATATGTAGATAATATATAAATGTATTTATATGTATTTATAAATTGAAATTTTAGTAGACTCCTAAATCATTATACATTTTTTGACATATGCTTTTTGTATAAAACTTAATAAAATTTTATATAAAATGTAAATAAATTATGCAAAAATTTTCTTTCAAATACTTTCAAATATACATCCTATAGGATATACTTTGCAAATGAATAAGACTTTGAAAAAGACAAATAATTATTTAAAAAAATACATTGTAAATAATTACATACTTTTTCTTAAAACCAATTTTTTTATACTAATTGATTTGTCTCATTATTCTGTACATAAAAGTATTACGGTAAGATTATCGAAAACTAAATATTTTACGAGATATTTTATTTTTTATATCAAAATATGTCAGATTAAGATATAAAATAACTCAAAAAGTACTTAATGAAAACATACTTTATTATAGTGTTTTGAAAAGCTCTCGAGATAAGCTACAAGAATATGCAATAAAAAATGGGGGGTTCCATTTAAGAAAACACCTATCACATTGACCTCACCTTAAAAGGGTCACTCAAGGTCAAGTCCATATTTTTATCATATGGCCCCTCGAAACCATACAACTTTTGTCTGAAACATTTTTTTCTACATCTCACTCCTTCCGAGATATTTCAAGGCTCCGGGATTTTTTTTCCACCCTGTATATACGAGGGCTGTATGATAAGTACCCATGTTTAACGACTGATAGCGCCACTGACTCAAAATATGTATACCATCGTTTAACGCGATCTTTCGAACGACGACTGTCAAAATTTCAGACAGATTTATCGAGTAGTTTTGTTTTGATAGCTGTTGAAAGTGGGCAAGTTTGTGTTTGTTTGCAACCATGAAAAAAAAGCAATATCGGTCAGTGATTCGATTCCTTTTTTTGGATAGGAACACGTGTGAGGAAATCAAAGTGAAGTTGCATGCCGTTTATAAGGACCATGCACCTTCGATGACTACCATCAGATATTGGTTCAATGAATTCAAGCGTGGCCGAACATCCGTTTTTGATGAAGAGCGCAGAGTTCGACAAATCATATTTTTTGGATGGCTTAAAAAAGTTGGAATATTGCTGGACTAAGTGTATCGAGCTGAAAGGAAACTATGTTGAGAAACAGATAAAAAAAATTAAAAAATAAATGCGTTTCTTTCCCTAACACGGGTGCTTATCATACAGCCCTCGTATATATACAAATTATGTCCAATATTAAAATTTTTATTCACAGTCTATATTCTCTCAAATTTTACTTTATACGCAGACTTTTATTTGTTAATAATCTTTTAAAATGAATAAGAAGTGACGGTTAAAGCCTTTTGAATGTTATTTACAAGGGACATGTCACAACTGTCCGGAACCCATTTGGTTCTCCTTGAAATATGTTGTTAAACACAAAAATCTAAGACACACGTATTTTTTTATATGTGCGGATTTTCATGTTTAGGGGGTAAAACACCTCTTTGAAATAAAACGGTGTTTTCTTTTGGGGTCGAATATCGTCGAAACTATAAGAGATAGAAAAAATATTGTTAAACGAAAGTTTAACGGCTTAAAAAGTACTTTAAAGTTATGAGAAAAATTTTATATGTTTTTATTTTTTTTCATAAAACCCGTATCACCCATTTCTTCTATGAATAATGGTTAAAGATAATTTTATTCCAAATTTATCCACTTATAATAAAATTATTTTTTAAAATTGAATCTTTGAGAAATGAGCGAAAAAATCACTATATGTATATATCACAGCGCTTGCGGCTCTTTGTACCGCGCGACTCAATTGATATTTCTAGCATTATAAAGTTTATAAAGAATATTAAGAGTTATGATAGTTTTTATAATTTCTCCTTAAAGTTATTAAAACTTTTGTTTTTTATTCATCTCTGTTTCCTTATAATTTATTCATCTGTTATTTCCTTATAATATCTTAAGATTATTCTCTTACAACTATTTTTGTTCTTACGTCTTATTTTTTTATACAGTCATCTCTTCTTATGTTTAATGTTATAATTCATTTTAAAAATACTATACTTATTTTTAAAATTCATTGGATTGCTGAACAATGTCACTTTTGAAAAGTTTGTAATATATCACAATTGTGATATGAGATATATGACCTTAATTTTAGAAGATTATCTCTCATATGAGAATCGTGATATATTACAAATTTTTCAAAGATGACATTGTTAAAATATTTTTTTTATATATTTTATTGTTTCGACGATAATTATTTACGCATATAGCCCGGATGAGCACGGATAGCATATATACGGAGCCGTTTATAATTAATTCTCGAAAATGATATTTTGTAACGTAACTTTATTATACATGGTTGAATTTGGAAAAAATTATACACCATAATTATAAACCATTAATTCGGTGAAAAAAATTATAAAATTTTGAAAAAAGAATTTTGGGAGGTAGGGGTTTCCCGAAAAAAAAAAAATAAATAAAAAATAATTTTATATTTAATTTCCACCGTTTTTATGTAACTGACCGCCTTATGTATTTATTTTCACGACTTTATTTAACTGACCGCCGTTGACTTATTTATATATTTATTATCCTCCGGAGTTTGCTTACTGTATATTAGTTTTATTCAAATTGCGCTGAAGATGGCCCGAAGAATGAGACCGAAACGTACGCTCATTTTGTGATTAATACATGATAATAAACTATTATTGTGCCCCAATTACTGCGCTTGGCTCGTATTGCCCTTTTGCTATTTTTATTGTTAAAAATTAAAAAAAAATTTTCTCATAACTTTAAAGTACTCTTCAAGCCGTTAAACTTTAGTTTAACATTAGTTTTTCTATTTTTTATAGTTTCGACGATATTCGATCCCAAAAGAAAACACCGCTTTTTTCAAAGGGGTGTTTCAGCCCCTAAACATGAAAATTTGCACTTATAAAAAAATACGTGTCTCTTAGATTTTTGTGTTTAACAACATATTTTAAGGAGAATCAAATCGGTTCCGGACAGTTGTGACATGCCCCTTGTTAGAATCCTGATTTTTTGATAACATATATCAAGGTTAAGGTTATCGAAATTGGCTTCCCTAATCGAAATATTTATTAATTGCTCTAATAAACTGATATACGAAGCCAGATAATTAAGATACAGAGATAAAAATCACATCAATACAGTTATTACAAACAATGTGGGAAGAATACAATAAGCATTACACATCAATATTTATTTTTGGATATAGTCATCGTGAGAATTTGGATATTTATCTCAAGGTTTTACAAGTTTTAACATATTTTCACGGTAAAGTTTTCTTGTTTAAGGATCGTGAAATGTTGCACAATCGTGGTTTTTAATTAGTTTTGGTTTTCAAATCTTTTGCCTGATAAGAAATTCTTGAATGGATCAAAGAAATGGAAATCCAACGAGGCTACGAGATCAGGACTATGCAATGGGTGCTGCAGAATTTCTCACATTTGCTTTGCCAACCAAACTCTCTGCTTAAAACATTTTCGGCTTAAAACATTCACGCTATGAACATTCCCTAACCTGCAATAAATCTCTCATTCTGATTCACGCCTTCTGCTTGCGGAAATCTCATAACAACGCTCATCTCAAATTTGAAATAATATTGCACTTCTCCATTAATAATACTATTCTTCCTTAATTTGAAGTAATATTTCTTCTTTATGTAACGATACATATGTGTATGTGTGCCCATGACTTCAAGATTCCGCACACAAGTCACGTATAAGAAACGCTTATACCTTTATTATCACTCTCGTAATATATTAAGGCAACGGTAATTTGTTTTTTTTTTGATAAATACATATATATAATATATAAATTTAAAAGAATAAGAATATTTTAAGAATCTTTATCTCTTTTTTTTAGAAATATGCAGAATAAAATATTTAATGTAATGTAATGTAATGTAATTTTATGTAATGTAATATTATGTAATGCAATGCAATGCAACGCAACGCAACGCAACGCAACGCAACGCAACGCAATGCAACGCAACGCAACGCAACGCAAAGCAACGCAACGCAACGCAACGCAATGCAACGCAACGCAATGCAATGCAATGTAATTTTATGTAATGTAATGTAATGTAATATATAAACTGCTAAAAAATTACCTTTTTTAAAAAAAAGTGAAAAAAAGCGCCAAGTGCACGCGCATAAGCGTCTTTTGCTATAAAAAAACTCTTATACAAAATAGTGTTATTTTAATTATTTTAATACAAAAACACTGTCACATCCAAACTAAAAAACTGTTTCACAAAATAGTTGTTTTAATTTTCTACAAAAATAATGTGATATATGATAAAAATATTGCGCCAACTAATAAAAATTTATGTTACAAAATTTATTTATTATTATTTCTAATATTAAAAATTGTATCAAATTGCAATGTGATTAAAATAGTAGAACATATTTAAGTGAAAGAAATTTTGGTAATTATGCATATTAAGATCCCACCCCCGCAGGATAGTGATGTTGACATATGTTGTCAAGGTCATGACCCTGATCAACATTCCAAAGGTTTTAGCCGGCGGTCGTTGTTTATTCAAAAGTTATTAACAAATAAAGTTTGAGAAGTATATCACGTAATTTTCGAACATGTATAAAAGAATAGTGACCTTGACATAACGAAAGTCGTGTTGTAAAGTATATGCGTGAACGCAGTGGGTTCCGCCCCCCTACGGGGGGGCCCCACTTTCGGAAGATATAACCTAACTCAAACCTATTTGATTTAGAATTTGATTTGGGTTAGGTTATATTCCCCGGAAGTGGGCCCCGCCCACAGGGGAGGTGTAACGCACCGTGTCCATGCATATACTTTACAAAGCAAAGCGAAGTCCACCTCACAATTGTTGTGTGGCTGGGAAAGTGTATGCGTGGACGTAGAGGGTTCCGCCCCCCCTCTACGGGGGGGCTCCACTTCCGGAAGATATAACCCAACCCAAATCTATTTCTGATTTAAAACTAAAATTTGGTTTGGGTTAGGTTATATCTTCCGGAGATGGAGCTCCCCCGTAGGAGGAGCGGAATCCACTGTGTCCACGCATATACTTTACAAAGCAAAGCGAGGTCCACCCCACAATTCTTGTGTAGGTGAGAAAGTGTATGCGTAGACACAGTGGGTTCCGCCCCCCTACCCTACGGGGGGGGGGCTCCACTTCCGAGAGATATAAACTAACCCAAACCTATTTCTGATTTAAAACTAAAATTTGGGTTAGGTTAGATTATATCTTCCGGAAGTGGAGTCCCCCCGTAGGGGGAGGGGGGCGAAACCTACTGCGTCTACGCATATACTTTACAACACGACTTTCGTTATGTCAAGGTCAAACTCACTATTCTTTTATACATGTTGTTCGAAAATTACGTGGTATACTCCTCAAACTTTATTTGTTAATAACTTTTAAATAAGCAACGACCGCCGGCTAAAACCTTCGGAATGTTGATCAGGATCATGATCTTGACAACATATGTCAACATCACTATCCTGCGGGGGTGGGACCTTAATATGCATAATTACCCTGAACATATGCTAATTAACGTATTATTTACATTTTGAATTTTTGTAGCGCCAAGTTTTTCTCTAATTAAAAAGTTATTTTATACTGAAATTTTTCTTAATAAAAAATTTTTTTCACCTGGATATGTTCCACTATTTTAATCACATTGCAAATTGATACAATTTTTAATATTAGAAATAATAATAAATAAATTATGTAACATAAATTTTTATTAGTTGGCGCAATTTTTTTATCATATATCACATTATTTTTGTAGAAAATTAGAACAACTATTTTGTAAAACAATTTTTTAGTTTGGATATGACAGTGTTTTTGTATTAAAATAATTAAAATAACACTATTTTGTATAAGTTTTTTTATAGCAAAAGACGCTTATGCGCGTGCACTTGGCGCTTTTTTTCACTTTTTTTTAAAAAGGGTAATTTTTTAGCAGTTATATCATTTCTTTTTTTTTTAATGTGTCATATACATGTTTTGCTACTATACACATGTTTACGAGCAGTCAGATAAAATTAATATATCTATTATATTTCTGAATTATAAAAAGCAGCCCTTTTATTTCTTTGATTTCTATTGAACAATATCTATTTGTACATTCTTTTTAAAAAAAAAATTATTATCATTAAAATTAAAATATATTATTATATTATATATTATAATATATTATTATAGCTTGTGCTATGCTATAAATTGTTTGATTAATCCGTCTTGTATCTTGATTATATATCAAAAACGAAAGATGTAAAAAGAAATCCAGTGTATTCAAATGCATTTGTCAAAGGATTGTCATCATATAGTTATTTGTCATGCATCATATGCAATTATAGGTATAAGTAATATTGGTGAAACACAGTCTGTGTGTGCGATTAAGTCTTATAAATTTCTATTTCTATTTTATTTCTATTTCTATCTATTTTTTTTAATAATTTATAAATTTTTATAATAAATTTATAAATACATTTATTTTTCAATAGAACTAGAAAGATTTTTCGAACTGTTCAGATTTTGATAAAGTCTGCGACGACATGTCTATTGTAAACCAATCCTTGTATCGATACTAAAAAGAACAAAATAATGAATAATAACAGTTTTAATATAAATTTCTTCTGTCAAATATATATACCAAATAGCATTCTGACAGATGGAAAAATACAATATAACAGATCTATTATATTCATTAACAATACTGAAACATGCTTCATCTATTTCAAGCAATGTATTTGCATCGAAATAAGAATTAACTATAATATGTCGATTTGCAATAAACATGATGCCATGAGATATACCTGATCCAACTATCCACAAGTATTACGAAGAATTTTGCATCTTCACTTTTTTATAAATGAAAGCATACAAACACTGCACTCGGCATTTTGCAAACTTAACCTATACCTGTCAAAAGCAAGTATGGATGCAAGCAGTACCATCACGAAGCGCCGTTAGCGCAATCTTTCGTCAAAGACGCCAACCGTACAAGAATACATTGCCATTATTGCATGTATGTTGTGTACGTGTATATATACGTGTAGCATAATACCACTATATTCTATGCATGTGTTGTATACATATATAGCGGTAAAGGGACGACGACGACGACGACGATGATGATAATGATGATGATGGTGACGTTTCTTACATGAAAATTTCCACATTTCGACTTTGCTTCGTAATATCTTTGCTTTATAGAACATGCAGAGCGAAAATAAAGACACTTTCCTTATATAAATCGAACCCAAGCTATCGATTAAGCTTATAAAGAATTCGATCGGTTCAGTCGTTATTCAGATCTGGTAATCTAAGGTAGTCTCAACTATCCGACTCGCATATAGATACCCGGGGTGCCTCGCTGTTACTACGCGCGGTCTTTGCTTCGCGTGACTTGGCGCGAGACACTACCGTGTCTCTTGATGTATATACATTATATTATATATTGTTATATTAAATATTTTATTATACATATTTTCAAAGAAAAATAAACAAAGATTTTAAAAGTGTTTTTAACTTAAATCGTGCATTCACGCATCATATCATATTACGATATGATATTATATACAAAAAATGTGGCTATACAATAGAAGGACTGAAGCTGTATAAAATCAAAGAATAATTGTAATGGCAAAATTAATTTATTTTATTCAAAATATGTTCTTTCGGTATCGATATAACGTTGGGCACAATTACTCACCAGTGAGTGAATTTACTTTTGGAGGCCCCCTTTTAGAATCCTTTCAAGTATTCTTGCCACAACCGCATAGATTGCCCGAATCAGCGCTATCGTAATGAGTTTTTTCTATTGGAATTTTCAATTTTGGACACAGATAATAATCGCAGAATGCCAAATCAAACAAATATGGCAGTTAATCAAGCATTATGAGTGTTTCAACCGGGCGATTTCTTGGACATTTATTAGTGCATGCGACACAAATCGAGAACAGATTTATTCAAGTCCTTGTGCAAAATATTGCAGATCGTGTCTTTAAAGACGTCGAATTTTTTTGCTAAATTGCTTATTCTCACGGTCACATTTGCATAAATCTTCAATCTTCTAATTTGCACACTTTATATGATGATATTCGATGTCGAAGTTGTTTTCGGACGCCTCAGTCGTAAGTTGTTTATTACATTTCCGCGACCGCGCGCTCCTAAATCTCTTTTAAATTATTTAAAACTTGTGTATACCATAGGCAATCATCCCGATAAAATCTGCTTTAACATTTCGTACGTTTGCGTTGATTTTTCCCACAATTTTTACATGGAACTTTATATTTATTCTCTTGTTGCTTCCTTATATTTTTGCGGCAACATCAAATCTTTACAATCGACATATTTTATGACACCGTAAGTCCGGCGATAATAAAACTTTTACGTTGGTAGATCTGACTTGAAGCTTTAAAACAGTGCCACTTGTTAATAGCTGACACCCATATAAAAAATATAAAAAGATTAATTCGGTTATTTTATAGCCACTTCTCTTCCTATGGTACTGCGGTCCATAATAGAATCTAATTCGGGCCTTGACCTCCTTTTATTCCTTTCTATCCACATCTATCTCTCTCCAATTTCTTATTCCAATGTTTCTTGCGTTTTCTGCGATATTCTTTTCCTTGTTTTCTTCTGCTTCTTGATCTTTTGCTCATTCATTTATATCTTGCAATATAATCTTTGGGTGTCTATCATCATCCATCCTTATAACATGTCTGATTCACTTCAGTCTTTCTATCTTTACAAATTTTACTATCTCTAATATGTCTAAGTCTCTATTTTTTGTATTTTTGATAGGTTTCATAGTTATAAATCTGCTTCTCCTATTTCATATTCATTTATTGGTCCCAATATTTGACTTATTGTTAAGTCTTAAGACTGAAAAACTTTGATTTTTTTCTTTTGTTTTCTTTGTTAATATCTATATCTCCGGTCTATAACATAAGATTGGTTTCATTATGGTTTTATATATTTTTAGTTTATTTGTAGTTTTATATACTTTTTAGTCTTCCTATGCACATCTTTTGATTTAGATGTTTGTACAGAGCAAAGTTTTATTGGCTTCATATAGAGTGCTTTATAAAGTAATTCTTTTACGTATATTTCAGGTTTCTCCTATCTAGGTATTATACAATATTTATTCTTATATACGTAAAATTATCTACTATCTTTAGGGTATTGTTGTTTATTGTTAATTCTTTTATATTCCGCGACGTTTTTGTTTGATTAAACATTATTATTTTCTTTATATTATATACAGGGTGTCCTAGACCACCCGTACACCCATTTTCTTTCAAAAACTAAGCATTTTAGAGAAAAACGTTTTGAACAAAAATTGTATGGTTTTGAGGGGAACATAAGATGGTGTCATTGGTTTGACCTTGGATGGCATCGTTAAGGTCAAGTCAAGGACACCTTTAATTTCTTAAATAGAAACCCCTATTTTTCATTACATATTCTTATAGCTTATCCCGAGAGTTTTCCAAAACACTATAATAAAGTATTTTTTTATTAAGTACTTTTTGAGTTATTTTATATTTTACTCTGACATATTTTGATATAAAAAATAAAATATCTCGTAAAATATTTAGTTTTCGATAATCTTACCGTAATACTTTTATGTACAGAATAATGAGACAAATCAATTAGTGTAAAGAAAAAAAACAAATAATTGTTTAAAAAAATACATTGTAAATAATTACATACTTTTTCTTAAAAACAATTATTTTTTTTTTACTGATTGATTTGTCTCATTATTCTGTATATAAAAGTATTACGGTAAGATTATCGAAAACTAAATATTTTACGAGATATTTTATTTTTTATATCAAAATATGTCAGATTAAAATATAAAATAACTCAAAAAGTATTTAATGAAAAAATACTTTATTATAGTATTTTGGAAAGCTCTCGATATAAGCTATAAGAATATGCAATAAAAAAATAGGGGATTCCATTTAAGAAATTAAAGGTGTCCTTGACTTGACTTTAACGATGCCATCCAAGGTCAAACCAATGACACCATCTTATGTTCCCCTCAAAACCATACAATTTTTGTTCAAAACGTTTTTCTCTAAAATGCTTAGTTTTTGTAAGAAAAGGGGTGTACGGGTGGTCTAGGACACCCTGTATATAGGGTTTCTGATAATAATCGCTCCACCCGTAATGTGCAGGTAGAACAGATTAAGGGGTTACATACCTTTGTCGAGTAAAAAAAATCGATCTTTTTTATCGGCTTATTAAATTGTATATAGTTTCAAAAATCAATGATTCAAAGCGCATTGAAATATTCACAAAATTGACAAAGATATGAACGAAAATGCGAGCAGCAAGGGAAGACTGCAGGGACTCTCAAGAATTACGTACATAAACCTGCGTTACTGGACATCGTTCAAACAGCCATTAAACCTGTGTACGAAGCCCTAAGTAAAGAAGAATTGCTGCAAAGGTGTCTAGGAGGTTATACACAAAACAATAATGAAAGCTATAATCAGAAAATTTGGAAGATCGCTCCAAAATCGACTTTTGGCAGCCTTAGAATAATTGAAACTGCTGCTTATGTGGCTGCGAGTACTTTCAATGACGGAGCCGATGCCTATCTTCGAATATTAGATGTATTGGGCATACAAATTGGACGAAATGCTTACGATTATTGTCAGCAAGAGGACGCAAACCGGTTGATGCACGCTAGGATCAAGGCGCAACAACAGACAAAGGAGGCAAGAACTGCTCGTAGGCAGGCAAAATCAATGCTAAATATGGCAAATGAAGCTCAGGAAGGTACTTCTTATGGTTTCGGAATAGCCGAGTAATCGTAAGTTCGATTTATAAAAGATATATTAAAAAGTTTTCATTAAAAAAATTTAAATGCGTTTTTCTCAAAACGTCTTTTTTTGTCAGTGTCTGCACGATAACTCAGCGAATTTTTAATATTTTTGGATAAAATTTTAACGAAAATTTTCTTCATAAAATTCTCTAAAATCTATCGGGAGCTTTTTCCGATTTTCGATCTTGTTTTTTTTTATAACAAAAAAAGTGGACAAATTTTGAGGCAAAATTGTAACTTTTTTTTCAAGTTGTCTAATTTCGTGGATTTTTATAAATTAAAAAATCCCCCTCGATAGATCGTAACTATAACATTTCTTTATAAGAAAATATTTTTATTTTTCAGATCGAACTAACCTACAATGCAAAATCATGCAGACACTAGGATTATCATTGGTGCATGCAACTTGCCATAAAAGTTACAATTTTTTATAAAACTTAATAATTTTATATATATATATATATATACTCAAATATATAACAAATAAAATAAAAAAAAGTCTGTATTGATTACTGCATTATTTACTGGAAAAAAAATTCCCGAAAATAGGCCATTCTTGCGCGCGACAAAGGTATGTAACCCCTTAAACCGATTAGAAAAGTCCTCTACCGTTTTGCGATTTTCGCAATAATTATTGAGAAATTAATTAAAAAAGATCGGCCAATGTGCGCGAGTATTATCGCGCTGCGAGAAAGGACGGCTCACGCGGCATCGCGGTTGGGTCGCGCCACAAAGCGGTGGAGGGGCGAGAGAAGCGGATGGCATTGTTTACATACGATCGTCGCGGAACACTGAATTCTCATATAAAAAATTATAAATATTATTCGTGACGCGATGCCGCGTGGGCCGTTCTTTCTCGCAGCGCGCTAATACTCGCGCGCATTGGCCAATCTTTCTTAATTAATTCCTCAATAATTATTGCGAAAATCGTAAGACAATACAGGACTTTTATAATCGGTTTAATCTGCTCTACCTGCACATTACGGGTGGGGCGGTTATTATCAGACACCCTGTATAACTGAAAATCCTTCTTTGACTGTTTCTTCGGTTCGATGAAAGTTTCTTAAGCTGCTCTCAATGTTGTTTTTATATTGATATTGTCTGCTACGACCTAGGCATTTTTGTTATGAAATATATTCAAACTGTTGATGGAAAGTTCTTTAATAAGATATTTCAATGAAATATTAAACAGTATTGGAGTCTACCTATAACCTTGTTACAGTCTATGATATTTATAAATTCTATCAATCTCTCGCTCTCTCCCTCCCCCTCTCTCTCTCTCTTCTCCCTCCCACCCTCTCCCTCCCCTCCCCTTCCTCCCCCACCCCAACGCCCTTCCCCTCCCTCCCGCCCTCCTTCTCCCCCTCTCTCTTTCCCACTCATTCTCTCTCCCCTCACTCCCTCCCTCTCCTTCTCCCTCTCTCTCACCTTCTCTCCCTCTTCCCCTCCCGCCCTCCCACCTTTCCTCCCGCCCTCCTTTCCCTCCCTTTCCCTCCCTCCCTCTCTCTCCCCCTCTCCCTCCCTCTCTCTCTCACTCTCCCTCTCCCTCTCTTTTTCTCTCTCCTCCCCCCCCCTCTCTCTCTCGCTCTCTCTCACTCTCTCTCTCTGAATTCCTGTGTTTTCCATTGTGATTTGAATCATTTTTGCCAACTCTTCTAATATAAAATCATAAAGAATTTTATAAAGAATTTTGAATTTCAAATTCATAATAAATTTCACATCGTTTTTCTTTATAAATATAATCATAATATTTTCTATAAAAATATAAGCATATACTTGTCGAAAACCTACAAATATTTAAAATATATTATTATTATATTCCTATTTTTGTATGTAATATTTTGTTTTACTAATACGGATAGTTATTATAGATCTTTTTGATCTAAATCCCATTTGATATTCATTAATAAATTTGTATAGCTTTTTATAGCTTATCTTTAATAGGTTTTTATAGCTTCTTATTAAGAATGGTGTGAATACTTTATAGAATGTACATAAAAGTGAAATACGTCTATAGTTCTTACATTAAAGTTTATCATTTTATTGTATATTGAGCATATACATATAAGTATAATGCTTTTATTTTAATCTTTTGCGAGTTATATATTTTGTTAAATATTCGCAATGAGTATATTACTAATATTAGTTTGTCGCTTCCTATTTTTAATAATTTAGCAAGAATAATCAATTCCGAAAGCTTAAAAAAATTTTTTTTTAAATATATTACTTTCTTTTTCTTTTACAACCTCGATTAATAGTTCTCGATTAACACTTCAGTAGTTTTGTAGTTTCGTATTAGTTCTTTTGTTGTTCAATTTTCTATCGGATTATTATCTCCTCTTAATAGTTCCTTAAAATATTCCTTTCTTTTATTTCACTCTTTGCTCACCAATTATTCTTCCATTTTCTTCTTTGTATAGTGTTATAGATTTAAATTCTTGCTTTTTAGTTTCTTCAGGTATTTATATATGCATTTATTATTCTATTTTTTCTAAAACCTGCCCAGATAACCAAGCGTGATTAATGATTAATTATATTGAACGAACTAATGCACTGCATGTGTTGTTATATGTTTGTTGTACGTTTGCTGACATCGAAATATAATGCGTTACTGAAGTGAGTGCTTATACAAGCAATCAATTGATGAAATTTCGAGAGCAAACAATCAGCGATACTGGTATGTTATATTATTAGTAACGTGACAGTAACTGATGGTTTATCGTTTTGTCTAGAGTCTAGAGTCTAGAGTATGATAACGGCAACAACATAAATATAATGATTTCTATTCGTTGTCGTGCATATTTCCTTAAGCAATAAAGTTTTTTAATCGTAGCTCGTTGTTAACAAAATATTAAAAATATAAAATTATTATACGTTTACGATAAAAAAACAGCATATATAATAACTCTCGACATTTAATGTACAAAGTTCGTTTGCATACCGTTGTGTGACGCACTATGCGCTATCTATCCTGGATAAAACATACATAATAACGGACCCAACCCCAATAACTTTGACTTTGACATATATCGTCAAGGTCACTGTCTTGAGTATCCTCCAAAAAGTTTTAAGCGTCGCTCGTTGTTTATTAAAAAGTTATTAACAAAAGAATTTCCATGAATTATATGTAATTTTTAGACATCATGTATATTTAATAGAACGTAACTTATTGTTAGAACATTTATTCATTTATGTATAGTAATGGAACGCGTGGGCGGGGGAGGGGCTCCGCCTCTCCTCCTGCACCCCCACCCCGAAAAGGCCTAACCTAACCCAACCCATTTCCTAGAAGTAAAGTATTATTCGAGGTGAATAGTTCTTCGAGAATTTTACCATTTAATATTTAAGTAAATATATTTAAGGAAAGTTTATAACTTTACTGTGATATGCGATAAAACTGCATAGAAGGTAATACACCTCCGATTTTATTGTCACTTAAATATGTTACAGGGGAGATTCTTCTGAGTAATTCCCTGCAAGAAATTTGTTGGGAACGGCATTAGTTTAGGAGATATAACAAATTAAAGTTTCACAGTTTTAATGCTTTTTCTATTATAAAATAAGGAAAAATAAAGTTTGTTTACGTTGTATTTGTATAGAGCAGACGTGGAAAAAGTGTTTGTTTATATTTACGGGATGGGTACACTCATGGATACTTTGTCAATAATATGTTTCACCTATTTCTCGCAGTTCGTTAAAAGCTTTCAACAGCGACTATACGAATTTCTAAGTCTTGTTGAAGATAGGAATAAGTTAATAGTAAATTTTAGTTTTAAATCAGAAATAGGTTTGGGTTAGGTTATATCTTCCGGAAGTGGAGCCCCCACGAAGGGATGAGGGACGGAACCATAGACATAGTATATCTAGACCGAGCGTTTGCCTTTATTTAAGGAGAGGAGGTAAAGACGCACGTAGAAAAGGACATACTCTGTTTCGTGCCTCTTGCGTTCTCTCTCGCTCGCACGTAGCATAGCGTACTCTTTCGCTATGCTACATGCGAGACCTCTCTCTCGGCGAAATAATGGTGACAGCCAAACAATGGGATCGCTCATTCCAGTATGTATAGAGTTCAATGGTTATAGTAGAAATGCGGTAGGCAGGAAGAAAGTTATCTACACAAAAATAATATGTTAACAACTTATACGTATTAATGAGGTAGAGGTGGAACCTACATATGCGGAAGAGTGAATTTTATTACTTAAAATAAAGATTTTTACCCCACGGACATGGGTTCGGTTGTTTTTTCGGCGCGGGGATGTACGGGGAGGGACGGAGCTCCTCCCTCACCTAAGTGTTGGATTTAATACATATAAATAAATAACGGTGCTAAGATACACTGTATTAAACGTATATGGTGTCAGAATAATTACGTTTTATTTAGTAAACTTTTTTTGTTAATAATTTTTTAATCCACGAGCGACGCTTAAAACTTTTTGGAGAATGCTCAGGACAATGACCTTGACAACATATATCAAGATTAAAGTCATTGGGGTTGGGTCCATTATTATGCAGTTTTACCATATTTTTTTATTAGTTTAATTTCTGATGTAATCCCAACACAAGATTCCAGATCTTGAACTAATTATTCGGAAATGAACAACAAATGAATATTGTATTTAATTAAACGAATATTATTGGATTTTTACATCTACTTAAAATGTAAAATAGAAATCTAATTTTCCTATAAATACCTATTTTCCTATAAATACGCTGGCTCCTAATTGCCTATTCTAATGCGTCTCAATTGTTCCTATAAATAAAATTATGAGTTTTTATGAATTGTATGAGTTGTTTAAATTTTATTAATTTATTATTTATTTAATAGTGTCATTAAAAAGGCGTCATAGAATAACTTTAAAATATATTAATATCTTTTGTCTAAAAATTGTCAATGTGCCACTAATCGTGAATGACAAATCGACGACAACGAGTTGTCGTTAACTTGCTGTCAAATCTCCTGTTTGCGGATTACAAATTGGTGTTATCATTAATTTGCTGTTCTTAGAATTAGAAGTCACATATGCGTTCAACACAATAAACACAATGCTATCGCATCTTATCCCTAGTTTTCCAAAATTAGCTGGTTCAACAATTGTTGGCAACATGACAGCAATCTCACAGATAGTTGATTGTCTGGATTGTCCTATTCTTAATAATTTTTTATTTTTTCTTTCCTTTCTTTGGTGTCTACAGATTTTATCTGCTTGTCTTCTCTTAACCTCATATTCTCCTTTCCTTTATCTTGTTTTGCGTTCTATGTGTATATCTCATGTGTGCTTCAGTTCTAACTTTTATTACTTCTCGATATTCTTCGTCGAACCCACAATCTCTTATCCTTTGTTTTCTTTCGTATTCATATGGCTTCTATTGTTGTCTCTCTAAGAATGCTTTCTAAAAATATTATTCTGTTTTTCTTCAATTGTTTGTCCCACATCTTTATTCATTTTAGCATCTATTATACTAGCAGCAATTCTTTTGTCTATTCTATGAGCACATGATCGATCTGGTTAATTCTTTCTCCGTCTGTACTTATCCACATTCCTTAATTAAATCTTTAGTGAGAAAAATGTTGAGCTAATAACCATGTTTCTGTTTGTGGCAAATTTTAATATACAGGCTGTCCTAGACCACCCGTACACCCCTTTTCTTTCAAAAACTAAGCATTTTAGAGAATAATGAGACAGATCAATTAGTGTAAAGAAAAAAACAAATAATTGTTTAAAAAAATACATTATAAATAATTACATACTTTTTCTTAAAAACAATTATTTTTTTTTACTAATTGATTTGTCTGATTATTCTGTACATAAAAGTATTACGGTAAGATGATCGAGAACTAAATATTTTACGAGATATTTTATTTTTTATATCAAAATATGTCAGATTAAGATATAAAATAACTCAAAAAGAACTTAATGAAAAAATACTTTATTATAGTGTTTTGAAAACCTCTCGACATAAGCTATAAGAATATGCAATAAAAAATAGGGGATTCCATTTAAGAAATTAAAGGTGTCCTTGACTTGATCTTAACGATGCCATCCAAGGTCAAACCAATGACACCATCTTATGTTCCCCTCAAAACCATACAATTTTTGTTCAAAACGTTTTTCTCTAAAATGCTTAGTTTTTGAAAGAAAAGGGATGTACGGGTGGTCTAGGACACCCTGTATACAGGGTGTCCCTAACCACACGTACAGGGTTCTTAAGAAAAAGGAGAATGGATTTTATCAAAAATCGCAAAAATTTCGATGACTAAATCGGATATGCTCTATTGTATGATGATATTTTCAACTTCCGGTGCTTACCGGAAATGGGCTATCCAGGCCAAAAGTCGACTTTTTTAAATGGAACATTGCATATTTTCTGCAGATTTAAATTCCGCAGCGAAAAATAAGAAGTTTTTGTCCCAAACATTTTTTTCTAAAATGTTCTATTGACCTGTATTGAAATGATACACGCTAACTCGCTTAGAAATGCGGTTAAAGTTTATTTTTCATCACACCTTCAAAATTATTTCAAGATTTCTAATAAATGTTTAATCTCTTATTCTAATAAAGTTTATTAAAGTTTATTAACATGTTACTACAATTTATCATGTTATTATAATAATAAATTTATTAAAATTCTTTATTCATTTATGTAAAAGAAATTGTTTATGTTTACGTGAAATCCGAATTTACAATAAAAAGTGCCATATTCCATTCAAAAAGTTCGACTTCAGATCTGGATAGCGCATTTCTTACCTAACTACATTCTGTTCGTAAATCTTATTTTAAAAATCATTTCAAGATTGATAGAGGTACTTAAAAAAAAAATCAAAATAATCAAAACGGCTCCACAATAAACAAAATAAATAAATAATATTCTATAACAAGGCTTAGGGAGCAAATATCGAGTGTTCTTAATAAAATTCGCATTTAAAACAAATACACGAACAGTTAATTTGAATAAATTAAAAATTAGACATAGAAAATACAATATAATTAATATAAAGTTATTAAAATAGTTACTAATAACAGAAAATTGATAAAAACGCAATTTAGCAAAAAAGAATTTAACAAACGTTTCTGTCCCAATCTGGACGCTCTTCAGTAAAAACTAATAGTATAAAAAGTAGCGGTCAATGAATACAAATTTAAATTTAAATAACGTAGTCAGTAAAGTAAAAATACTACAAAAAATCAATTGTTGAAATTCTTACTTGAAATACTTGAAATTCTCCAATGGCTTCCCAATGAAAACCAAAATTGTCTACCATATAGTTGTTTCAAAAACTTGCGGCCGAGAATACGATTGCAGGCCATGGATCGTCTAGAAATTATGTAAGATAGTGATGGAATAATGCCACGTATAACAAAAGACTTGAGACTTAGCGATGGAGGGTTAATACAAGAGAGAATCGGAACGCTTATCACGTAGAACCGTCACATTATGTGGTATGTTTTAGACTGCGGCGCGAACGGAGAACATAAACAAAATATAGAAATGAGAACAACGAGGCATACACGATCATAAGAGAGAGACAGATCAAACTAAAGCGCTAACTTAAAACCTTCTTAACTTTTCAATGACCGGAAAATAGGATAGGTTTAGTATTTCGGTGTCGCTCTGCAGGTTTAAACTACATTTCTGTTTTTTAATATATTGAACATCTTTAATGTGAGTCTTCGATGATAGCAAGGCTCATTATCTAAAACCTGTATTCTATCCCAGTCAAATTCGTGGTTTTTATTAATTCTGTGGTTTGTGGTTACGGAAGGCAAGATCTGTTGATATGATTGCGATGTTCAGCAATCCGAATTTTTAAAAGTCTCGTGGTTTGACCAACGTACGATGCTTCACAATTACAACAATTAATTTTATAAACCACGTTGTTGGAATAAGATTGTGGAAGTGGATCTTTATGCCCTTTAATAAAATGCTTGAGATTGTCAAGACCAGTGTAAGCTAAACATAGATCTGCGTTTCTTGTGACCGATTTGAATTTCTCAGAGATTAATTTAATATAAGAAGGTAGAAAGAATTGTCTGGAATGTGAGTCAAAAAACTCCTTCTAGCTTTTGTTAAAATCTGTACGATGTAAGAGGTACTTTAATCTTAAATTAATCGTGTCAAATATGAAATTAAGAGGTAGTTATTTTTTAAAAGAATGTTGATAATAAGTTTAAGATTTTTTTTATGAAAGATGGGATGGGAGAGAAAACAAGTTTTATCCACAAAACTAATTATGGTACCTCTTTTTTGGCAGAGAGAATGTGGAGAGTAATAATTCAAATATCTGCTCGAGAATGTGGGTTTATGATACCAATCGAAAATAAGAAGTTAGTTTCTGGTGAATTCATCCAACAGGAGAGGGAAATGGAGTATGATTTTTTCCAATACAAACATCCCGTTGGATGAATTCTTGAAATTGGTTTTAAATTCTATGGCCCGTATTCTGAGCTCACATCTATCTTTAGATGTGCCTCTAAATGTACCTTAGATGACACGATAAATGTGGCGGTATTCTGAGCGCACATTTAGCAGCATATTTAGAGGCAGATCGCCATTTTTAGCTTAAATGCGCAACTTTATAGTGAAAATCGTATTCTGAACCACATTTATAGCACATTTATGCCATTCTCGATAAATGTACCACTAAATGTGCTCGAGGGCACATTTATACGTACATTTATATATAATACCGCCGCGTTGTATTTGATGGTACGTAAGTTAGATTAATTGTATCACTGTTATACAATTGATTTCATTAATAAAATTATTACAGATCAAGTTTCTGTAAATAATAGAACTTTTTTACATAACAATATTAATGATATTTGGTCAATTCTGAAATTTCTTCTAAAAGTATAGTTGTGTAAAATGCAATGAAGGGTGCATTTTGTTTGATACTATTTTTATTTGGAAGGATTAATTAGGACGAAGAATCTTGCACTTTGAAGCAAACCTAGCTTGAAAGAACACACTCAATTGCAATATCATGGATGTATTTAACGATTATGGCTTAAAATAAATAATAAAATTAAAAAGTTAAAAGAGGCTCGAATGATAAATATCAATAAATATCGATAAATATATCAATTCTCTTCTTATTAATTATGGCTTAGTTTATACTAATATACTTTAATACGTATTATACTGGCCAATCATAGCCATTCCTCTTAAAGAATGGAACGACTGTGATTGGACAGAATTTATTTTACGTATTAAAATATATTATAAACTAGGCCATTGATCATGTGATCGAAATTTGGGAAATAAAAGCAGTGCGTGATCGTGACCTGCGGATATTTTGAAATAGAATAGACGTTTTTGAAGATGTTTATAATGATCACAAGTTCCGACAAAAATATCGGTTAATTAAAGAATGTTGTTACAATTATATGCGCGTTTGCGTTTTGTATTGCAGTAGAAAGAAAGATCTAAGTGAAATTTACTAATTTAACTTATGGCGCGTGATATAATGAACTGTTTGAAGGCCAATCAGAGTGCCGTATACGCGTAATAAGCATAATATACAATATGGTGGCCCACGTAAAGTGTTACAAGCTAATAACTCTAAAAATATTTGTCAAAAAAATTGTTCATGAGAAAGTTTCATGTTTTCGAGGGGCCTTTCTAACTACGTAAACATAAAATTGCCCCCGCTCCCCCTCTAAAGGGGGCGGGAGGTAACTTTAAAATTTTAAATGGAACCTCCCATTTTTTATTGCACATTCTTGTAGCTTATCTCGAGAGCTTTTCAAAACACTATAATGAAGTATTTCTTCATTAAATACTTTTTGAGTTATTTTATATCTTAATCTGACATATTTTGATATAAAAAATCAAATATCTCGTAAAATATTTAGTTTTCGATAATCTTACCGTAATACTTTTATGTACAGAATAATGAGACAAATCAATTAGTGTAAAAAAAAACAAATAATTGTTTTGAAAAATACATTGTAAATAATTACATACTTTTTCTTAAAAATAATTTTTTTTTTTTTACTAATTGATTTGTCTAATTATTCTGTACATAAAAGTATTACGGCAAGATTATCGAAAACTAATTATTTTACGAGATATTTGATTTTTTATATCAAAATATGTCAGATTAAGATATAAAATAACTCAAAAAGTATTTAATGAAGAAATACTTCATTATAGTGTTTTGAAAAGCTCTCGAGATAAGCTACAAGAATGTGCAATAAAAAATGGGAGGTTCCATTTAAAATTTTAAAGTTACCTCCCGCCCCCTTTAAAGGGGGAGCGGGGGCAATTTTATGTTTACGTAGTTAGAAAGGCCCCTCGAAAACATGAAACTTTCTCATGAACAATTTTTTTGACAAATATTTTTAGAGTTATTAGCTTGTAACACTTTACGTGGGCCACCCTGTATATACAACATGGTAAATAGATAAATAAATGTATCTCTAAAATCATAAATGTACCTCTAAGTTAGAGGCGCTATAAATGTGCAATGAGAATACGACTGACTTTAGTCGTACATTTATCTGCGCCTCTAAATGTGGCACTTTAGATGTGCCTCTAAATGTGAGCTCAGAATACGGGCCTATGTATTTTATATATAATGGTAAAATCTATAAACAAACTTTTCGCACACCCATGAGCTCACCTTTGTCTCCGATAATTACCGATATTGTACTGCAGAATCTTGAAAATAAGACTCTAAAAAGACTTCCTGTTTTTATTCCCTTTTACGTGAGATACGTTGATGATGTAGCTTTAGCAGTTTCTTCCGCTTTCTTCTAGACAGTTTTGAATATTTTCAATTTTTTTCATCCCAGGGTACAATTCACGATGGAAGCTGGCCTTAATGGGACCTTGAGTTTTTTAAATGTTATGATCGTCACTACAAACGAACTTCTTATTTTCGATTGGAATCATAAACCCATATTTTCGGGCAAATATTTGAATTATTACTCTCCACATTCTCTCTCCCAAAAAGAGGTACCATAATTAGTCCTGTGGATAAAGCTTTTTCTCTTTCCCATCCCATCTTTCATCAAAAAAATCTTAAACCTATTATCAAGATTCTTTTAAAAAATAACTACCCTCTTAATTTCATATTTGATACGATCAATTTAAGATTAAAGTACCTCTTACATCGTACAGATTTTAACAAGAGCTAGAAAGAGTTTTTTGACTCACATTCCAGACAATTTTTTCTACCTTCTTATATTAAATTAATCTCTGAGAAATTCAAATCGGTCACAAGAAACGCGGATCTATGTTTAGCTTACACTGGTCTTGACAATCTCAAGCATTTTATTAAAGGGCATAAAGATCCACTTCCACAATCTTATTCCAATAACGTGATTTATAAAATTAATTGTAATTATGAATCATCGTACGTTGGTTAAATCAAGAGACTTTTAAAAATTCGTATTGCTGAACATCGCAATCATGTCAACAGATTTTGCCTTTAGAGTTCGGTAATCACAAACCACAGAATTACTAAAAACCACGAATTTGACTGCAATAGAATACAGGTTTTAAATAATGAGCCTTGCTATTATCGAAGACTCACGTCAGAGATGTTACATATTAAAAAACAGAAATGTAGTTTAAACCTGCAGAGCGACACTGAATTACCAAAACCATCCTATTTTCTGGTCATTGAAAAATTAAAAAGATTTTAATTTGGCGGTTTAGTTTGATCTGTCTCTCTCTTATGATTGTGTATGCCTCGTTGTTCTCATTTCTATATTTTGTTTATGTTGTCCGTTCGCGCGGCAGTCTAAAACATATCACGTGGCATTATTCCATCACTATCTTACATAATTTCTAGCCGATCCATGGCCTGCAATCGTATTCTCGGCCGCAAGTTTTTAAAACAACTATGTGGTGGACAATGCTTTTGGTTTTCATTGAGAAGCCATTGGTTTCAAGTATTTTCAACAACCGACCTTTTGTGCTATTTTTATTGTTTTGATTGCGTTATTTAAATTTTAATTTGTATTCATTGACTGCTACTTTTTATACTATTAGTTTTTACACTGAAGACAGTCCAGATTGGGACAGAAACTTTTGCTAAATTCTTTTTTACTAAATTGCGTTTTTATCAATTTTCTGTTATTAATAACTATTTTAGTAACTTCACACTAATTATATTGTACTTCGTATATCTAATTTCTATTTTATTCAAATTAAATGTTTGTGTATCTGTTTTAAATGCGAATTTTATTATAAGAACACTTGGTGTTTGTTTCTTAAGCCCTGTTATAGAATATTGTTTAGAAAAAAATGTTTGCGACAAAAGTTTCTTATTTTATACCGGAGAATCCGAATCTGTAATAAAAAGTGTCTCATTTAAAAAATTCGATTTTTTGTTTGGATGGCCCATTTCCGGTTGGTACCGGAAGTTGAAAATATTACCATACAATAGAGCGTACCCGATTTAGTCATCAAAATTTGTGTGATTTTTGATAAAATTCATTTCTCTTTTTCTTAAAAGATCTATAGTGGTTAGGGACATCCTGTATACATATAAAAATTTGTGTAACTACTGAAGTTCGAAAAATAGTCTTAATTCAATACTTTATAATCAGAATTCAGAAGTTAGTGCGCTTATGGCTATAGTCCATTCTAAAATGTACACTAGCGGCCGACCGTCAAGAGTAGTAGTGCTGCAGCGCTGGTCTATCGATGCGAATCAGACGAGGTGCCAAGTAACGCATTGTTATCCAAGAAATCTAATTCTAAAATCTTGTCTCCATCTCTTTCAATCTTATTCTGTACGTAAAATGGAGCCAACATGCAGCTGATGAAACTATAATCATTAATGATTAGACGATTATTTTGACTCTATGGACACGTGGTTGGAAGAGTCTAGATAAGAGTCGAATTACACACACTTTCACGTAGTGGATTTTGAGGTGTTTCACCTGTTGAAGTTCATAAAACATTGCAAACACGAGATTTTTTGCAAAGAGGTCCTAAATCAGCTTCGAATACTCGCTGAAAACTGAACTATAGTTTCTAAAAAGTTGTGTCTGTTGAGATTTTTGCCCAGTATCACATGAACTACAAAATCCTAAAATGTAAATGAAATCTACTGGGAAACAATTTTCCATAAGGTAAGTGTAGTCCTTTGTCCTTGTTCTATATCTTTTTTTTATCTTTGGTTGGATAATGTACATTTATGATTGATAAATTAAAGAACTTAATAATAATATAGAGGTTCTCAAGATTAAAATCAAATCATCGAATAAAGGCAGTTAGAGCCACGGCGCTGTAACGACTGTAACGACTGCGACGCCTCATATGTAGGGCAGACAAGACGACAATTAAATACGCGTATTACAGAACACAAAAATCACATCAGGAGAAACACAGTCAATCACTCGGTTATTACCGACCACAGAATAAGTTATAACCATGATTTTGATTGGAGTAAGGTCACAATTCTGGACAATGAACCTCATTTACGTAGGCGACTGATCTCTGAAATTCTATACATCAAAAGACAGAAGAACGGTTTGAATTTGCAGACGGACATGGATTCCCTTCCCGACATGTATTTCTCTGTGCTTGATAAGCTCTCTAAAATATGATTTTAATTTCATAGTCTTAACTTATTTCTCATTATGTTATTAATTAATTCAGGTCTATTTATTTGTATTTACCTTTATTTTACACCGTTATGTTTGTCCCCGTCTCAATGTTATTATTCGTCATATTATTGCTAAGAACTTTATTATTGTCACACCGTTCTTGACATTTATTGTTGCTTATTTTATATCTTCACCTTGTTGTTTATGGTCTATGTCCGTTAAAAGTCTAGTGAGATAGTCTCTCTCAATTTACACAGTAATTTTAATACACCTTTGTTACTTTATCACACAGCATGTTGGAGCGTCGATTATATTTGTAAGTTACACCTATTGGTTTTTTTTAGATTTGCGCTAATCTCTCACATCTCTATCATTTCCTTCTTACTCAATCTACAGGTAAATTTAATTAATTACGCACCGGGGGAGGAAGGAAAAATGGCGGTTGGGGAAGAGATAGTTGAGGCATGTGCTCGAAAGGAAAGGCGCGGGTAGTTGGTGCAGAGACGAAGGAATCGGAGCGGAGGAAAGGAGTAGGAAGAGCAAAAAGGGAGGAGCAGATGTGAGTGAAGGGAACAAAGTGGAAGGATGATTATAGAAGAAAGAAGGATACAAAGGCGTTTGGCAGTTTGAAGGTTAGAAGGAAGAAAAAGAGAGAGAGAAGATGGATAGAAGGAGAAAGGCTGAGAGGAAGAGGAAGGACGAGAGGTCGATAAGAAAGAGGAGAGTGAGATAAGATAGGGCACAAAGGAACGAGGAGAGTTGAATAAGAAAATCCGAGAGGTGGCGCCGAATGTAGGTAAGGAACTAGGATCGAGCACATAGGGAGTTAGTGGATATCGATACGAAAACGGGCAGTAGGAATGGAATACATAACAAGTGAAAAGAAGGAAGGATAAAGGAAGGAAGGATAAAGGTGTCTTTCTTCTATAATCATCCTACTTTGTGACAGAAGCGAAAAAGGTGAAAAGGGACTGGCAGAAGGCAGAAGGACAACAGAGGAAGGGAAAAGAAGAGAAGGAGAGTGCGACAGGGAAAAGGGCAGAAGGAAGTAGATGGTGGAAGAGGAAAGCGAGGTTAGGTGAAAGCTAGCGGATAGAAAAGTAGGAAAGGATAAAGTGCGTTGTGAGAAAAGGGGTGAGGAAAAATAGATGGAGGACATGGAAAAGCGGTTGAAGGAGCTGGTGGTGGAGGTAAGGAGAATAAGGAAAGAGCTGAAATTATGGAGAGAAGAGAGAGCGAGAGGAAAGAGAGAATAGGAGGAAGAAACAACGGGGTCGCAAGAAGAGGAAAGTGAAGAGGAAGCAGAAGAAGAGAGAGAGAGGAGGAGAGGGATCAGGGAAGAAGAGAGAAGAGGGAGATAGGGGGAGCAAGGGGAACAGTGAAGGAGGAAATGGTAGTGAAAAAGGATGAAAGGAGAGAGGAAACAGAAGAGACAGGCAGTGAAAAAGAAAGAGAGGTAAGGAAAGAAAGGAAGAAGAAGGGTTTAGATGCAGGAGTAGAGAGAAGGGAAAGAAAATACTGGTGGGAGGAGGAAAGGGAAGAGGAAACGGGAGAGAGAGAAGAGGAAAAAGGGAGTAGGGTAGGAGGAGAGAGAGAGGAGGGAGGAAAGGAGGAGAAGAGGGCGAGCAGGGCGGGAGAAGGGAAGAAAAAAGAAGAGAGAAGGAGAGGAGGGAGAGAGAGGAGGGAAAGGATAGAGGAGAGCACGGAAGAGAGCACAGAAGGAGAGAGAAATGAAAGAATTGGAAGAGAAAAGAAGGAGATAAAAAGTAGAAAGGAGGACAAGGAGAAGGAGAGGATTAGGAGGAGAAGAGAGGAGGAGAGAGAAGGAGAGGAGAATGGAGGGAAAGAAGAATGGAGTAGGGTGAGGAAGGAAAGGAGGACGAAGGAAGAGAATGTGAGTAGGAGAGAAGAGAGGGACATAGAAGAGAGAAGAAAAAAGGAGGAAAGGACAAGAGAAGGACTAGGAGAAAGAAGGAGAAGAAATGTAGTGTGGAGAGGCGTGGAAGGGAAAGAGCCGGAGGAGAGAAGGGAGGTTATGGTAGAGGTAATGGAGGAAGTATTGGGGAGAAGGGTAAAAATGAGAGGAGTAGTGGAAAAAATAGGGGAGGGGGGAAAAAAGGTATTAATAGTGGAAATGGATAAAGAAGAGGACTAGGACGAAATATTGGAGAAAGGGAGTGAGATAAGGAGATTGTGGAAGATAGGCGTTGATGAGGACTTAACGATGGAGGAGAGAAGAATGAGATGGAGGATGGTGGAGAAAGCAAAGATGGAAAGAGGGTACGGAAGAAGCGTGGTGGTAGGTAACAGAAGGATCTGGATAGATGGGAGAGAATGGATATGGGACGAAAGGAAGGATAGCTGGAGGATGAAGCGAGAGGAATAGGAGAGAGGAAACGGAAAGGGAAAGAGGGACGGGAAGGAGAGAAGAGAGAGAAGAAGGAAGACGGGGGGGAGAGAGGGGAAGGTGGGGAGAGGGGAGATGGGAGGGAGATTTGTAAGGTCGGACAAGGAAGAGGAGGGAGGGATATTTGTAAGGTCGCAAAGGGCCAGGTCGGGTTTAAATAAGGATAGAAAATGTAGAGGAAGGTAGAGGAGTGTAAAGGTTTGGGTACGTTCCTAAAAAACGCCTTCAAACCCCATTGGGGACGAATAAATGATACATACATACAATTACGCACCGACATGACCATTGACAAGTCGGACTCTGATTTTCGGCATAACAACCGGGAGGTTGGTCACCTTGATAATGACATGGAAGAATTGATATCGTTCGTTGCGATGATGTGGGAGATCTCAGGTTTTTTTATATATTCACGACTATGCATTTTAATCCCTTAAGACTATGCGACGACTAATTTACTTTTAAGTTTAATTTTACGCTGAAGAGGGCCCGAATAAGGGGCCGAAACGTCCGTAATGTTTTATATTTATTTTTGTAGTGATTCGCCATTATTAATGAAACTTGTAGCGCACTATTTTCTGCGCCGTGGCTCTAACCGCCTTTATTCGATATGATTTGATTAAAGAACTTAGTTGTTATCTGTAACTAACAAATTTTTTCATTAATTGGTTGGAAATCTATTTTATTAGATTTCGAGTTATTGCCAACCACAAATATTCCGAATTTTCTGTTTCCTTGCTTTTCACCACTATAAAGTATTGTGTATGTTTTAGTATTTTTTATTTGACTTCCTAGCCATTTTGTCTCTTGTATTGCGTTGTATTCCAATGTTATATTTTTTTCATTCTTTTCGCAGATTTATGCTCCAGCTCCCCAAATAGCAAAATGCCAACAGCATATCGATAGTATGCAGCAGATCCAATCACCACTTTACAACAGATTCCTACCCATAGCGTCCGCAATTGTTTACTTTTTACCTTAAGCTGCTGGCGCAGTGTAAATACAAAAATATAACAAAAATCAAGCATTGTTTGTTGTCGCGATATGACAATAAATATCGTGCAGGGTCTGCCGTATCCGAAATCAATGGCAGAAAGACGGCAGAAATCAAGCGTGATATGCTATCACGTTGTAAAAATACGGCAAAAATGCAGCATTTCCTCTACTATAAATTAAATATTACAGCTGTTATTGCATAAATGTTATTGATAAGTCGCTAGTTACTTATAATTTTTCAGTCATAAATGTAGTATGTAAAATGTAATGCATATATATGTACAATATGTTATATCGTAATTATATTTGATATAATATAAGGTAAATGTCCCAGTGGCCGGACGTTTAAGCGTAGATCGTCACAAATAATACAATTTCTAATATTAGAAAGATTTTTAGGTAATTATTTCGAAAAAGGCCTTTTCTGAATTTTGACAAATATCATCGGATCTCTCGGTAAAACTTTTTGTTGTGACTCCAACAGTGATAATCAGTCGGGGGAGTCCGTCCCCCATCACCCCCACCCCCCAAAAAACGAAGAACCCCAAAAATTACCGAAAATTAGGTATTAGGTGTACAACTTTGCTTCCGCCGTTTTCCTATAGATGGCTTTAGCGGTAAGTAGTGGTCGAAATAAATAGATCATAGACGTCATGCAATAAACTTGGGCATCTGTCAACATAACCCCATAGAAACATTAGTCGATTTGTGTCTGCATCATAAAGTTATTCTCGATTGAAAATGTCAGTTTACGAGCCAAATTCTCGTCATTTGCGGGAGATTTTAATTTTCTGCTTCCATATGAAGAAATCTGCGGCTGAGGCTCATCGAATGCTCTCAAATACTTATGGTGAGGCCGCTATTAGTGAAAGAACGTGTCGTAAGTGGTTTCAACGCTTCAAGAACGGTGATTTTCACGTCGAAGACCGGCATAGCGGTGGAAGAGAGAAGGTTTTCGAAGATGCAGAATTGGAGGCATTACTTAAAGAAGACTCGAGTCAAAGTCAAGAAGAATTGGCACGATTATTGGGAGTGACTCAACAAGCAATTTCAAAACGCCTCAAAGACATGGGAATGATTCAGAAGCAAGGAAATTGGGTGCCGTACGAGTTGAAACCGAGAGATGTTGAACGGCGTTTGTTTGCTTGTGAACAGTTGCTTGAAAGGCAAAGACGGAAGGGATTTCTGCATCGCATTGTGACTGGGGACGAAAAATGGGTTCATTACGATAACCCCAAGCGCAGAAAATCATGGGGATATCCCGGCCATGACTTCCACGTCGACGGCCAAACCGAATATTCACGGCTCCAAGGTCTTGCTCTGTATTTGGTAGGACCAGCTCGGCGTAGTGTATTATGAGCTGTTAAAACCGACTGAAACAATCACAGGCGATCGTTATCGAACGCAATTAATGCGTTTGAGCCGAGCATTAAAAGACAAACGGCCGCAATACAACGAGAGACACGATAAAATGATTTTGCAGCATGACAATGCTCGACCCCATGTTGCGAAAGTGGTCAAGACATACTTGGAAACGTTGAAATGGGAAGTCCTACCCCACCCGCCGTATTCTCCAGACGTTGCTCCCTCTGACTATCACTTGTTTCGATCAATGGCACACGGCCTGGTTGACCAGCACTTCCGGTCTTATGAAGAAGTAAGAAATTGGATCGATTCGTGGATCGCTTCAAAAGATGACCAGTTTTTTCAACGCGGGGTTCGTACGCTGCCCGAAAGATGGGAGAAAGTAGTGGCCAGCGATGGACAATACTTTGAATCATAAATGTATAACCAGTTTTTTACAATAAAGCCTCGAATTTCGGAAAAAAACGGCGGAAGCAAAGTTGTACACCTAATACATACAAAATATGTGAGATGTATGTACAAATGTAATCAGAATAATGTAGAAGATCCGAAGACACACATATATATACGTACATGATTAATACAATCTATGTATATACATTTGTTTTATATGTATATATCATGTATGTACATACCACGCACATTTCCATATAACACAGGTTGCAAATATATTGCAGAATTATTTCGTTAAAAGATTGCAAACGTGTTGCGAACTATTGCTGTAAGATTGTGGCAAAATTAAGATGTCGCTTTTAGAAAGATTGCAAAGAAACATTATAGCAACATTACGATGCAATGTATTTTTAATAATGCAATTAAATAAATAACAAAATAAATAAATTTAATTTATATATACAGGGTGAGTCTTTTTAATCTTAACAGGCAAATATTCCAACAGGAAAATATGCAATTTTACAAAAAGACTTTTCAAATAAAAGTTGTATAGTCTAGAGGGGGATGTACAACGGTGATCTTGGTTTGATCTTGGATAGTCGTTTAAAGGTCACGTGAAGGTCACCTTTAATTTCTTAAACGGAAACCCCCATTTTCCATTACATATTCTTGTAGCTTAGTTAGAGAGCTTTTCAAAATACTGTAATAAAGTATTTTCTCATTAAGTATTTTCCGAGTTATTTTGTATCTTAATCTGATATATTTTGATATAAAAAATAAAATATCTCGTAAAATATTTAGTTTTCGATAAACTTACTGTAATACTTTTATGTACAGAATAATAGGACAAATCGAGTGGTATAAAAAAATTGTTTTAAAGAAAAAATATGTAATTATTTACAATGTATCTTTTTTAACAATTATTTGATTTTTGAAGCAGAGAAGAGATTTTTCCCTATTTCTGTTTAACTTTAATTTAAATTCAAAAATATAAATTTGGATTAGATTTTTTGGAGATGGATTGCAGAGACCTTCATTAAATTCTCTAACACTAAATTATTTTTAATTTATTTTAAAATTAGGTGCTAATTACGTGGTAATTAAGTGTTGAAGTCCTGAAAGTGCTTAAACCGTTTTACAAAATTAAACTTATATGGGCAAGGGCCTGACTTCACATTAAGCTGGTCTCCCCATATAAAAATTTATACAAATAATACAGAAAAGAATCAAAGACTTTATCGTTAAATGCCAATTAAATACTCTAAGAAACTGTTAATACTGATCTAAAATAAAATTTGGTAATTATTGCGAAAAAGGGTTACACCTCACTATTCACTTTTATTTTCACATATTGTAAACGATATAGTCCTGAATCATGTACTTTGAATTACATTGTGAACTCTTCTAGTTTCTGATCGATAAGACTTGAAAATATTGCATTTTTATTTCTGATTATATTCAGGTTTCCGTACTGTATGATATTCATGAATTTTTGTTAACATTTTTTGTTTATATATACGCTATCTATTTTATCTTTAGTATGACTATTATACTATCGTCAATAGATTTCATCTATCTTTGCCAGTTTTAAACAGCTTTTCACATACTACCCGACTGCAAAAATAAATTTTACTATTTTATTTTATTGTAAAATACATGCGTGGGCAGGGAAGTGACTCCATCTCTTTACTTGCAATCCCACCCTGAAAAAATTCTAATCTGATCTAACATAATTTCTGTTTTTTGAATAAATATTAGGTTTAAGTTAGATTAGAATCTTTTGGCAGTGAAAATGCAGGGGGTGGGACGGAGCCTCTTCCCCGCTCATGCAGTAAAGTAAAACAATAAAATACATCGTTTTCTGCGTAAGTTAAGAGTTTACTGTTCTTAACGTTTAATCCTTGTTTCAGATGAAGTGTTGCAAACTGTGAAATTATGCAATTGTAACATTGATAGTACTGACATTTTTAAACATGATATGTCAAGGTCAAAGTTATTGAAGCTGATAATCAAATTATTTAAATACATTACATTTAAAATATGTTCTTTAAAGTTTAAAAAGCACAAAATTTTGAAGTGATGTGTCTCAAAATCTAGAAGAGTCCGCAACGTGATTTAAAATGCACCTAATTCAGAACTGTTCCACTATAATATATGTGAAAATCAAAGTGATCGATAAAATGTAACTTTTTTGCAAGGTTCATCGTTTATGCTTTTACATACTTATGCTTTTTTTTAATTTAAATGTTTTTAAAAAATTATATTATATGATAAAATAGTGTGTTATTTTTTATGAAACTTGGAAAATACTTGTAATAAAGGCATTAATACATCGCATTACAAATACATCGTATATATTTCTTTTTTACTTCAGAGGTTTCTTGTGAAGATCACTGTTATTGATTTAAAAAATATATTAAATTTAATATATATTTTATTAGATAATACAATATCATTTTTCACTCTTATAATTCCTAATACTCTACACTATTTATAAAACAAATATATATAATTTTAATAATATTTTTAAAGAATAATGCTGTGTTCAATACAATAAACGCAGTAATGCTGCTATGTGCAGTATTTATTACTTTATACTTTCTAGGAAGTCCTATTGCAACCAATGAACTTGAATTAAAATACAAAATTGAACATATGCTTAAACAAATGCACGAAGAAAAATATGAAATTCTATCTACATATTTATATGTTTGCAAGAAGCGACAGGTATGTTCGGTTCCAAAGTAAAAAAAGCTATCGACGAATTTCTCAAAATATATATAAATGTCGTAGTGACATCCTCGAAGTCCGGAAAACTCACAACATATCTGTATGCACAATTTTTAAAAGAAGCGTTAGCACCGTACGTAAGACAGGAGAAATTTCTCCTATTAATAAATTCGTGAAGCGGACAAACAAATGCATTGTATGACGAAATTTTTCTAGACGATGTAGGAACATGTATTAAAGTTATTCCTCCAAAGTGCACACCGTTTTGCCAACCATGTGACGTATATTTTTATAGATAGAAAAAATTTGATAAAGCGTCAGAATTGTTCATTTTTAATAGAGCAAAAACGCGAAATAGCATCTCGTGAAGATTTCATCAAAATTCATGCAATCGTACATCATCAACTATCCGCTCCGATATTTAAAAATATGTTATGGTATGCATGGTTTGCGTCAAAACTGACCGATGAAAGAGAAGTATTTATTAATGTTAATGACGTATGTTTTCCGCTTGATATTCTAAAAAAACCATGCGACTGTAATAACGCAGTTTTTATGCGCAAGATGTCGTACGAATTATTGCTTTGCTTGTTTCTACGGCAAATATCATCCTGCAGTATGTACTATATTCCATCTACTTCCATCAATAAATAAAATATTTTCACATTTATTTGTGTTGTGTATGGCAATCCTTTCCGCAATTATTGCTGTTTAAAAACATAATCAATTATTACATTTATTTATTTATTTCCACCGTGCAGGTATTCCACAAACGGATTTTCTAGGCAGAGAATTTTCCCGCAAACGAGAAAATTCATCCTCTGTAATATATAATAAATAGATAAAACGTCTTAATCTATGTAATGTATATTTATTTGTGTAACAATTACATTCTACTGTAAAAAATCTTTAAAAAAAAGAAGTTTACTCATCGGGATTCGAACCAGCAATGTCGATGCTACGGGTATGGCATGCTACCGCTATGCACTCTTCGATTAAACGCTCTATTCCATTTGTTCGTAAGGTGCTCGGGATTTTTTAATTTCGATTTTCTCGCAAATGCTTGAGAAGTGCATCTTTTCCCTTTACCCAATAATACTTGATATTAAGACCTAGCCCTACAACGAATTTCGTTGAAATCGATCTACCACGTTGTGTACTCTGATAGTGTGAAAGGAGATGTAATCGTTTCTTTGGCATTAATTTTTAAAAATAAGTGTGTTTAATAAAATAAATATGTATATAATTTGAAATGTTTTAGTTAAAAATATTTTGATTCAAGAATGTTATCTTATTAAATGGTTTTTAAAAACAATAATAAATAAATATAGTTTTTAAAAAATTTTCATTGAGAAAAGGTTCGAAGAAGAAAAGTAAATAAATTTCAAAATTTGAATACTGGACATATGATCGACACTTTTCGAAATTTTTAACAAGTATTTGTATGTAAAGGTTTATATAAAAACATCTCACACTATCAAAGTAAGTAACTAATACAATACTATAAGATACACCAGATTGAGAAATACTTTAATTATTATGATATATTATTAGAGTATTTATTATAGTATACTTAAGTTGTAAGTTATTTGTATAGAGATTTCTGCAAATATATGTATAGATGATCTCGAGATTTTTGTAATAATAGTTTACAAATACATTCCAATTTTTTAAATATTATGTATATTATCTAATAAATAGAAAATCTTAAATAATATAAAAATAAAAATTTACTGTATTTATAAATTACAATTTTAGCATGTGCGAGAATACGCCTGATCAATTTTGATCGAGATTGTACGGTCAAAGGATGGTGATGAAAATAAGTATGATATAAGAAAGTGGACAGATACAACATAACTTCTTTTTATTCTTCGAGCATACAAAATCATTGGACAAAAATGATATAATCCTGACGTAAACTGAGCTGCTGCGATTACAACAAAGAATAGACACAAGAGCCAATTATATGATTGAGAATGTGATTTCGCGAGCACAAACACATAACTTATTAATCAGACAATGTGATAGCTAGAATACCGGGACATGCGATAGCGGAATTGGATTTAGATGATTGTAGTCCAACAAAATAGAAAAAAAATGAACAACGAAAAGCCGCGGATTTATATGCATTTTCTGTTGCTGCAGCAAGTAAAAAATCGTTATTTATAAAAATATTCACTACGTGATTATGCATAACTTTTTGGGGATTAGAACTACTATGACTTTATCTTACTTTTATAATGTAGATTTAATGATCTTGTCGTAACTCGACCAACTTCTTAATATCAAATAGTAAAAGTAAATTAGGAAGGTATAATTAGGATATTACCAAATTAAACATTAAATATTAAACAGGGAAAATAGATTAAGAAATCAGAAGTTACATAAGATTAAGAGATATTAAAGTAATAAAGAAGTATTATGAAAAATTATTGAAATGATAAATGAAAAGATAGAACAGTATGAAATAAGACGTGACCAAGGAAAGCAAGTCACAATCAAGTTCTCGAAAGCTGAGTAAGCAGCGGAAGAGAAAGACTAAAGAAACAGAGAACGATATATGCTCCGGTCAGGGTTATCACACTCCTCCCTTCTTGATTAATTAATATATTAAGCGACAGTGAGACCGATCAGGGCTCGCTTCCAAAGACCTGTTAGCAATTACGTATCGCGCTCGAGAGTTAACTGTGAAGAAAGATATCAAGTTACTGAAAATATGTTTTTTCCACAAAGAGTAAAAACGTCTTTAGTAGATGCTTGGGTCCTAACCCTTTGGATGTACAGAATCCCGAAACAATCCTTTATTGACGTACGAGCACAACATTAATTGGTGGGATACGCTAGTACTGGTAAGACTAACACGGCAAACGTCAACTACGCAAAAAGGAGAAAATTTCGTGAGAACCAACACTATTCCAAAGGAGAATGAAAACTTATTCAAATAAAGCAAAAAATTTCTACGCTGCAGAAGACCGTGAGTAAATTCTCCAAACAACCGATAACCGCAATCGAGGGATAAGAAGCTAACAAGGAACTTAGAGCCACCTGGTACAGCGAGGCAACAAGTGCAACTCAAAAAGGCACCGATCTATCTCAACAGTACCCGATGATTAACATCCGCAGCCGATACTGAGCATCGAGTCGAGAAACGCAACATAATGCTGTTCGCTATATTATTGTAAATCGAACAAAATTATTAGTTGTAAAAGCGCATAAATGTCGGTAGACCGAAACTCTAGAAGCGTAGCGAATAAATCGTGGCTATTCAGCGAACCAGCTAATAGAGCCATCAGAAATAGCGTAGTAAGCTATACAAAAGTAGCGGCAGTACTCCGAGATATATGCAATAATGTACGCAGAAAGGATAAGTGGCAATGAGACCCCAAATCGGTTCCAAAATACCGCTTTTTCTTACAAAAAAAATTTTTTTTGTTTTGATACCATCCGTTAAGAAACATTCTGAATTTAGGTCTGACGTCAAAAATCACAAAAAATATGATTTTTTTATAGAGCGCGTTTGTGTATCACAAAAATTTTTACACATATAGTGTAAAATTGGTAGTAGTACTACAGTATGCCCTGAATTTAGGTCTGACCATCAAAAATCATGAAAAATCATGTTTCTTTACATTTCGATCGCAGTTTTTTCATAGAGCGCATTCGTGTATCACAAAAATTTTTGCACATATGATATGTGTATGACTACATAAGATATAACATACGTAAAATTGGTAATAGCACTGCAATGCGCGGGTAGTAAAAAATAAATTATGTGGGAAAATTGGCAAATAACAGCCAAGGCGCGGATATTGATGCACGAACTTACTATTGTTAAATTTGAGTAATAAATGTATATTAAAATGTATGTTTCGGACCGTTTCTTGGTCCATCTTCAGCATAGATATACATATATAAAGATTTCATTGGAATTTTAAGACCTCTTATACACAATATTTGTTGTTGCAGTCAAATTTTAAATTAAAATTGATAATCAATAAGAAAGACTCCCAAAAAGCCGCGTGGAGTCTATACAAATTAGCGGACAACGTCTAAACGCCATCGCCACATGTATATCCGTCGATGATTTACAATATAATGAATTCTACGGCGCACATCTGTGCCAGCGTAGCTGTTAGTAATCTGTCCACCCAATCCGCACGATGTCGGTGAAAGATGGTATTATTCATTGAGAGCAAAAGAGGAGGCTGCTTGGACGAGATGGTTTAGAATGGGCTACTGGAGGAGGCTTCCATGCAGACTGGTGAGGATCAAGATTCATCGCTGAGCGGCTACTGGCGCCAATTTTCATCTAGTACAATTGGACCGCTCTGAAAACGTACTGAGGTGTCGTTTCTCCGTGGCATTGCATCCATTGAGCAAGATTCCAACAACGCTCTGGAATCGTATATACTGTTAAAAGTGACAAAAGATACGAGGTCTGAATAGCTCAGTGGTAAGAGCAATTGCTTGGAAAACAAAAGAGTCGGGTTCGATTCCCGATTCAGCCACTCGTGCTTCGCACATTTTTTCCAGTCCACAGATATTGTTTCCTAACAATTATTTGTCGGGCTGGGGAAGTATGTAAATACCCTATAGATACGATAATGCCGCTGCTACGGATGGGATGTTCACTTCGTACGTGCCTCCTGCCGCTAAATATTTCCTTCATTTCGAACCAGAATTCGGAACGAACGTTCGTAGTCAAACGCGAAATTTCTTTTGGCGAATTAGATACTAGTCTAATTGCGAATAATAACGAAAGACAAAACTTTGACGTCGAATAATAAACCGTCGTCACTAACAATAAGCGCGCCTAGTAGATTAACACACTGCCGCAAATTTTCGTTAACATCATACGATTCAAGTATTTCTGATCTCGAAGAAATTTATTGCGCACAAAATATGAGTCACCTGAGCTCTTCTGCGTCGCATCACATTGGATGATGTTGAACAAGAAATTCAGTGCTTGCAAAAAACGAGGCAAATATAAAACCAAATGAATAAACGCAACCCAAATCGCGAAGAAAAGTGACTGAGCTAACAGAGATTATTAGGGATATATTATACATAATGATACAAGCAATCAAATTTATACACCGAAATAGAGAACATACATATTAGGCCACGGTAATCCAGACCATTCGGCGAATATAGAACACAGAAAGATAGGCACGACACCGCGTACGATTACACACCCGATGATGTACGGCGGAAACAACACGTTTACCGTTGAAAGAAACCCATGAAAGAATTTTTGGGCGCAACCACGTACTTGGTACGACATATTCATCCGTTACATGAAGTAACGCTACTAATTGTAAGAGTACTATCTACAAAATTAAAAGGCAGTACTATGATGGATTTTGCGAGTAAAAAGAGTACGTCGCATTTACAAACTGAATTTAACATACTAAAACAAAAATCCGGAGAAAGCGCGTAAGCATATAGGCTTCGAGCCGATAACTAGCCATGGAGCTATACATCTCTAATAGAAGGACACCATCACACGTAGGCAATAAATGAGCGATATTGGACATAATTCAGCACCAAGCCTTAGAACATTTTTAAATAGGATTATACGAGACAAATATAAAACCAAATGCGCAAACACAACCCAAACCGCGAAGAAAAGCGACTGAGCTAACAGAGAATATTAGGGATATGTTATACATAATAATGCAAGAAATCAGAAATTTATACACCGAAATAGAGAACATACATATTTTAAAACAGAGAAAATACAGATTTTAAAACGGTTGTCTGATCATGAAAATATACTACACAGAGAAAAATGTTTCTTTGGACTTAATAAATTTTATTGAAGTAAAAGAAATTTAATCATTGGAATGTGATGTTTGAACTAACAAATATGATTGTTTGACTTTCAAAAAACGTATATGTTTACTTCAAATAAAATATTTCTTAAAAGAATTTCATTATGCGTGCGTGCGTGCGTGCGTGCGTGCGTGCGTGCGTGCGTGCGTGCGTGCGTGCGTGCGTGCGTGCGTGCGTGCGTGCGTGCGTGCGTGCGTGCGTGCGTGCGTGCGTGCGTGCGTGCGTGCGTGCGTGCGTGCGTGCGTGCGTGCGTGCGTGCGTGCGTGCGTGCGTGCGTGCGTGCGTGCGTGCGTGCGTGCGTGCGTGCGTGCGTGCGTGCGTGCGTGCGTGCGTGCGTGCGTGCGTGCGTGCGTGCGTGCGTGCGTGCGTGCGTGCGTGCGTGCGTGCGTGCGTGCGTGCGTGCGTGCGTGCGTGCGTGCGTGCGTGCGTGCGTGCGTGCGTGCGTGCGTGCGTGCGTGCGTGCGTGCGTGCGTGCGTGCGTGCGTGCGTGCGTGCGTGCGTGCGTGCGTGCGTGCGTGCGTGCGTGCGTGCGTGCGTGCGTGCGTGCGTGCGTGCGTGCGTGCGTGCGTGCGTGCGTGCGTGCGTGCGTGCGTGCGTGCGTGCGTGCGTGCGTGCGTGCGTGCGTGCGTGCGTGCGTGCGTGCGTGCGTGCGTGCGTGCGTGCGTGCGTGCGTGCGTGCGTGCGTGCGTGCGTGCGTGCGTGCGTGCGTGCGTGCGTGCGTGCGTGCGTGCGTGCGTGCGTGCGTGCGTGCGTGCGTGCGTGCGTGCGTGCGTGCGTGCGTGCGTGCGTGCGTGCGTGCGTGCGTGCGTGCGTGCGTGCGTGCGTGCGTGCGTGCGTGCGTGCGTGCGTGCGTGTGCGTGCGTGCGTGCGTGCGTGCGTGCGTGCGTGCGTGCGTGCGTGCGTGCGTGCGTGCGTGCGTGCGTGCGTGCGTGCGTGCGTGCGTGCGTGCGTGCGTGCGTGCGTGCGTGCGTGCGTGCGTGCGTGCGTGCGTGCGTGCGTGCGTGCGTGCGTGCGTGCGTGCGTGCGTGCGTGCGTGCGTGCGTGCGTGCGTGCGTGCGTGCGTGCGTGCGTGCGTGCGTGCGTGCGTGCGTGCGTGCGTGCGTGCGTGCGTGCGTGCGTGCGTGCGTGCGTGCGTGCGTGCGTGCGTGCGTGCGTGCGTGCGTGCGTGCGTGCGTGCGTGCGTGCGTGCGTGCGTGCGTGCGTGCGTGCGTGCGTGCGTGCGTGCGTGCGTGCGTGCGTGCGTGCGTGCGTGCGTGCGTGCGTGCGTGCGTGCGTGCGTGCGTGCGTGCGTGCGTGCGTGCGTGCGTGCGTGCGTGCGTGCGTGCGTGCGTGCGTGCGTGCGTGCGTGCGTGCGTGCGTGCGTGCGTGCGTGCGTGCGTGCGTGCGTGCGTGCGTGCGTGCGTGCGTGCGTGCGTGCGTGCGTGCGTGCGTGCGTGCGTGCGTGCGTGCGTGCGTGCGTGCGTGCGTGCGTGCGTGCGTGCGTGCGTGCGTGCGTGCGTGCGTGCGTGCGTGCGTGCGTGCGTGCGTGCGTGCGTGCGTGCGTGCGTGCGTGCGTGCGTGCGTGCGTGCGTGCGTGCGTGCGTGCGTGCGTGCGTGCGTGCGTGCGTGCGTGCGTGCGTGCGTGCGTGCGTGCGTGCGTGCGTGCGTGCGTGCGTGCGTGCGTGCGTGCGTGCGTGCGTGCGTGCGTGCGTGCGTGCGTGCGTGCGTGCGTGCGTGCGTGCGTGCGTGCGTGCGTGCGTGCGTGCGTGCGTGCGTGCGTGCGTGCGTGCGTGCGTGCGTGCGTGCGTGCGTGCGTGCGTGCGTGCGTGCGTGCGTGCGTGCGTGCGTGCGTGCGTGCGTGCGTGCGTGCGTGCGTGCGTGCGTGCGTGCGTGCGTGCGTGCGTGCGTGCGTGCGTGCGTGCGTGCGTGCGTGCGTGCGTGCGTGCGTGCGTGCGTGCGTGCGTGCGTGCGTGCGTGCGTGCGTGCGTGCGTGCGTGCGTGCGTGCGTGCGTGCGTGCGTGCGTGCGTGCGTGCGTGCGTGCGTGCGTGCGTGCGTGCGTGCGTGCGTGCGTGCGTGCGTGCGTGCGTGCGTGCGTGCGTGCGTGCGTGCGTGCGTGCGTGCGTGCGTGCGTGCGTGCGTGCGTGCGTGCGTGCGTGCGTGCGTGCGTGCGTGCGTGCGTGCGTGCGTGCGTGCGTGCGTGCGTGCGTGCGTGCGTGCGTGCGTGCGTGCGTGCGTGCGTGCGTGCGTGCGTGCGTGCGTGCGTGCGTGCGTGCGTGCGTGCGTGCGTGCGTGCGTGCGTGCGTGCGTGCGTGCGTGCGTGCGTGCGTGCGTGCGTGCGTAAATGTATTACAAAAGTACCGATAACATATTGATGTTTATTTCAATAGTGCGCGGTGGATTATTGGAAAACGCTTGGTCTCTCACGACGCAGATCGGGGTTCAAATCCGAGGGATTCTGTTTTTTTTTTACTATTTTTTAAAGTTTGTGATACATCATTACATACATTTATTTATTAAATGTGATTATATTTTAAGAAATATATTTAAAATGTTTATGTCTTTCAAACTATATAATTAGATATTACAAATTGCAAATATATATAAAAAAAATTTATTACAAATAAAAATAGTTTATTCTTATTTTATATATATACAATAATCTATAAAATATATATTATATAGTTTTTTACAGAAGAAAAAAATGGAAATCAAAATTATGATACACGGAGTATCGATATTAACAAAGCAACAAATCATCAAGTCTAGCAGGCACCCGTCTTACGAATTTTTTATTTATTCACTTTGTTATCTATTATCCTACTATTATTGATCATCACACAATATTTAATTGTAGGTACAATTTTAACTATAATTTAAACATATATATCTACATATGTATATACGCAAGTATAAAATTCTCATAAAGTGGGCGCTTATTGTTGCATTACTGCTGTCACGAGAGGCCAGAAAGCATTTTCGGGCCGTATTTCGGCCGTAAAGCGATACGCTAGAGAAACAAGAATAGCACGCAATTGTCGCTCCTTGTCTGACATTATCTCCCAACAATCGCATCCGTGTGCTCAACGTATCGGTGTGTGCCTTCACGGACGCTACAAACATACGCGATGAAAGAGAGACAAAGACAGCGCAACCATCTCTCTTTGTCGAACGATCAGTGTACTACCAGCATCGACAATATCGAAAAGTGGATGTAGCACGGACATGAACCGAAACCCACAGTATCGAAAAGTGGACGTAGCATGGACATGAACCAATTGGTTGTTTTATCATACCACCGAAAGTGGACGTGGCCATGTAGTTCCAAGCGTCTGTAAAATGGAGGTAGAGGCGCTGCTGTACGGGACCGAAAGCTATCGTACGAAAAATGCTGAGATGGCCGCTCTCAGGTTTCTCTTTGTTAATACGATGAGTAAAGCGCAGTTACTAAAGTACAGTCACGAAAAAAGTGCAGATAAACTATGGAGCTTGATTAAAAATAATATGGCAGCCGAAAGAGAGCAATTAAAGGCTAGATCTCTAAGCGAATTATCGAATCTACGAATGAATAGAGAATAAAGCATAGATGCGTATGTAAACAGAGCGGAAGCCCTGAGAAATCAGTGCGTGCAACTTGGTAGAAACATAGAAGACTATGAACTAAGAATGTATATTATCAGAAGATTGAGGCCGGAATTTGATCAAAATGTACGAGTGTTGGAAACTCAAAGGGAGATAACCATAAACGATATACGATACGCACTAAAACAAGAATAATTACGAAAAATCAAGAGAAAGGAGGAAAGAACATTGAGAGATGAATACGTGAGAAAAGCGAGAGAGAAATCAAGAAGTAACCTCGCATGCTACAATTGCGGAATGAAAGGCCACACATCGAGCGAGTGACGCAATAAGCAAAAATGTTTTAACTGCCAAGGATTCAATCACATTGCAAGGAGCCAAAAAGGGGTGCATCGTGAGGAAGAGGATTTAGAGAGAATTCGAGAAGAAGAGGAAAAGGACGAGGATCTCTGTATTTCGCATTTTATATATCTGAAAATAATTGTAATGGATTAATTACATTTTTGCGATTAAAATGACACTAAATATGACATAAATCGGATTATTTTTAATGAAATAACTAATCATAATTTTAATTACATAATTGATTAAAAATTATCCGATTTCGTGTTTCGTTTTATTTTAATTGGTAAAATATCATGAATTCATTGTAATTATTTTCGGATCAATAAGCGCGAAAAACAAAAATTTTACAGTAACGGTATATAACGCGAGAGATTATAGATACAGCGAGCCTCGCGAGCGAGACTTCGGAAGTCTTTCATGTTAGCTATCTCGCTTGCTCCTCATTCGTTCTCTCTCTCTCTCTCTCTTTCTCTGCTTGTTCTTTATTGTATTCTTTCATTCCCATTATTATAATCTTTTATTTGTTCGACTTTTATTCTTTCTATTCTTGTTTTCCTATATGATAATAAATTAATTTATTCATCTTTATTTTATAAAGCATGAATAAGATATTGTATATTTTATAAAAAAAAAACTATTATGTATGTGTGCGTGTGCGTGTGTATTTTTGTATGTGCATGTTGTATTTAATTAAAGTGAAACGTAATTATGTATTGTATTAACTACATATAGTGAAATAAAAAAAGAAAATAACGTATTGTATATCTCATTTATGCTGTATAAAATAAAAATAAATAAATACATTTATTTATTTTTATGTAAGGAGACGAGAATAGAAAGAATAAAAGTTGAGCAAATAAAAGAATATAATAATGGGAATAAAGAATACAATAATGAACGAGCAGAGAGAGAGAGAGAGAGAGAGAGAGAGAGAGAGAGAGAGAGAGAGAGAGAGAGAAGCGCGAGTGAACGCGTAAGTGAATATGCGAGGAGCATGAAGCTAAGCGATACGTAGTACATAGCGAGCGAGCGATTAGAAAGAGACAGAGCGTGACAGAGCGTATGATTGAGAGAAAAAAGATACTGCAATAATGTTAGTGCGTACATGTATATTACTCTCACACGCATGAAAGAGACGAAGATAGTACGATTATGTCTGTGTTTGTCATGTACGATTGCAGCTCTGTCTATCGCGACATCACGCAACTAATCTACTGCTCTGTTTTACTCTTGAGCCTCGATCTCGCACACACACATATGCACGAAAGTTTTATAAACAAAAATCTTTTTTACTAGGCTTCTAAATACATTTTTAAACGTTCACTTATATTCTTTCATGCATTTCCGAGTGGGAACCTATTTGATTTTGTACGTACAAACTGCACAACTTTTATATTAAGCAAATATTGTTACGACCTGACGCAAGAAGCCGATAAAAAAACTGTAATTTTTTAACTTTTCTTCGTTTTTAACATAAAAGCGCAAGGTTCCCACTTTGTTGATGTATATACTTTAATCGTGGAAAAGGATTTCTCATTTCATGTAACCAATAAAAAAATTTCGGTGTACAAAAATATAATTATTATGGCCGGTAAAACAGGACAGTCCGGCATCCTCTTAAACCATCATCACGTGGCGGTAAGAGATACATATTCACTATCGTAGATAATTACTCAAGAGTGATTTTTATAGAATTACTGAAAGAAAAATATGACGCAGCAGAAAAATTGAAAGATCTGATTATTTTAAAGGAGAACCAATCTGAACTCAAATTGAAGGCTGTAAGATCAGATAATGGAGGAGAATTTGTTGAAACGGATTTGGAAGAATGGTTTAAGAAAAAGGGTATAAAACGTGAATTTAGTCCAGCACGAACGCCACAATGTAACGGATTAGTAGAAAGAGCGAATAAATCCATTATAGAAATACCAAGAGCAATAATGGCAGATTTAAAAACACCGCTGGATTTTTGGGCCGAAGCAGCATGTACTGTAGCGCATATCAAGAATAGGAGTAAATCAACAGTACATGGTAAGATCCCATATGAAGTATGGACTGGGAAGAGACCAAACATAAAATATATGAGAAGATTTGGTTACGTAGCATACCTGCGTATAACCTAACCTAACCTGCTGGATAAAGAAGAGCGAAGAAAGAAGTTCGACTCGAAAACTATTAAAGGAATATTTGTGGACTATACAACTAATAGTACATACAGAGTATATATCCCAGAGACAGGAAGGATTAAAACGGACTGCGATGTTAAATTCGATGGAAGCAGAAACGGATGTGAATTGTTGAGCAATAAGGAAAATATAGATCAGGTGATTGAGGATAAGTCGTTGATCATAGAACTGGGACCTGAAGACACAAATGATAGAATACAACAACAAGAGGAAATTGAAGAGTATGACGAAAGCAGAAGAAATGAAACTGAAAGTAGCAATTATGAAGATGCTAATGTAGAAGAATTTTTTGAAAGAAATGAACCAGAAGAAAGTATGTTAAATGAGAATGAAGGTGGTGAAAGAAGAAATAAAGATGGAGATGAGATTCAAGAGCAACCGATAGTTGAGAAATATAGGAAGACCAAAAGGAACTACAAAAGCCGTAATGGAAGAGCGAAGAAATCTAAGACATGAAGAGGAAGAAAGAAAATGGAGACAAGAAGATGTTAGAAGGTCGGAGAGAATTAGAAATAAGCAATCAGCAATGTTAATTAAGAATGATGAAAGTCCTAAAAACGTTAATGAAGCGGAGGATTCAAGTAACTGGAAATACTGGAGACAAACTATAGAAGATGAATTAATGTCAATGAAGAAGCATAAAGTGTGGGACATTGTAGCTCGACCCAAAAACAGTAGGGTGATCAAATGCAAATGGAGAATCACTCTTGTTCTGCATATTATTACTATTATATTTTTGATATAATATTTTCCATATATGTACTTTGTAATTGCGCTGATGATGGTCCAAAAAAAGGACCGAAACGTACGCTTTTTGTGATTGTGTCTATCACTTAGTTAAAATATCAATGTAATTTGATTGTAATAAAACATATGCGCACAAATTACCGCGCTGGTTCTTGATTATCTTTTGTCTCCTTCGTATGATATATTCATAAAAGTTATTTATTAGTTTATTTAGCATATTGTTTAGTTTAGCAGCGTCAAATTCTTTTAATTAAAATTTTTTTATCTTTTTTTATTTGTGTTAATTTTTAATTTTGGTATAAATTTTTAATTTTTTTTGTACTGGTTTCTAAATTTTAATTTTTTTATTAATTATGTCATTATGTTTTTTATGTTTTATATTATTGGATATATTTTTTTTTGGTAAATATGCATAAAAGATCACACCTTACCGATTTAATCGCCACTTAGATATGTTGTAGGGGGGAGTGTTCTGAGTAATTCCCCGCAAGAATCAAGTGGCATTGGTTTAAAAAATATAACAAATTAAAGTTTCACAGTTTTAATGCTATTCTTTACATATTATAAACTGATACTAGGAACAGTCGTGTTTATGTACATCGTCTGTACGTACGTAGTCTATTTATGATCTTCTAAGTTGTCAACAATCGGTTTCAGTATGAAACAAGGTCTAATATTGCATTGTTCTACATAGGTTTGCAAGGTAATTATATAGAAAGAGGGCAACTTCATGTATGACCTTGACCTTGATATATGTTGTCAAGATCATCGTCCTGAGTGACCCTGATCTTGAAAAACGTGGCGGTCACGATTAAAAGTTATGAAACATTAATATAAGCATAAGCAGAAGCATAAATTTTAAATATGTAAGTTAGTATAAGTTTTAAATCAGAAATAGGTTTTGGTTAGTTTATACCTTCCGGAAGTGGAGCCCCCTCGTAAGGGTGGTGGAACCCACTGCGACGGAGCCCCTCCCCTGCCCACGCAGTCAATAAATAATATTTTTGAAGACATGACTCAGAAATTCATATAGTCGCATGTTGAAAGCTGTTTACGAACTGCGAGAAAGGTGAAACCAATTATTGACAAAATATCTATGATCATGTACCTATCCCGTAAACATAAACAAACACTTTTTCTATTTCTACTCTACAACAAATATAACGTATATAAACTTCGCTTTTCCTAATATTATTTTATAATACCTGAGATAAATCATTAACTGTGAAACTTTAATTTGTTATATCTCCTAAACCAATGCTGATTGCCACTTGATTCTTGCGGAAAATTACTCAGAACACTCCTCCGTACAACATATCTATACTCTATCCAAAACGAGAATGATCTCAGTTCGCGCATAAGCGGGCAAAGTGGGGAGAACATGGCGAGATACTCAATACCGTATATGTAGATACGGCTCTCTCGGGCCCGGGACTATTATCTCATGTCAGTTTAAAAAATTAAACGGATGAAATAATCTCGATTAATTTCAATATGATATAAAATAGAAATCTGATTCTTACACGCGATACGAAACTAAAATAAAAAATAATATGACAGGCAATTATAAGAGCAAGAGTTGTAATATATTTGAATTACACAATTGAATGTTTATAATTTACGAAATAATTAAATCCTTAATATTTTTACTAGGAAAACTGAGTACGTAATGAATGGGGTTAATATTAAATATATATTTATTTTGATGATTTTGTACAAGAGGAATAAGGTCTATCCTTTCGGAAGTAAGTCAGCAGAATATTATAAAATACGTATATATACAGAATATGAATACGAAATAAGTAATAATAATACGTGAAAGAAATAATAATAATATGTGTGAACAAAACAAATAATAATTTTTTGAACAAATAATAAAATAATAATAACAAATAACAAATAATAATATACGAAATAAATAATAATATAAATATGAAATAAATAATAATAATATACAAAGATGATATAAAATTATAATGACATACAGACTGACATACAGAATTAATAATCGCTATCAGAGATTTCTGAATCTGTTTTGCCTGTGACATTAATTATTAATGGAGATATCCCATCAATCATTTTATCGGTTATATGGTCGATTTCCCACATCTTTTTCTCTTCACTTGTAACGTGTTTAATAAAATTAGTCCAATGTTCAGCTGTTACCCGATCAACACTTTGTTCAAGTAATAATTTGACGTCCTGAATTTTAAAAGTATTATTATTACTCTTAACATATCCCTTAACCATTGACCATACCATTTCAATCGGATTGAGTTCGCAATGATACGGAGGTAATCTGAGAATCGTTTTGTTGTCTTCTTTTGCCATTTCGTCTACAACATATTTATCGAATTTATTTTTTTGTTGTGCAACAATTTGCAGGAGTTCGACCTTTATCATAGATTCTGATATTTCATTTCCTTTATTTTCTAACCATTGTATTATTTCGGCTTTTTTCCAAGAAGTATTCGGCAGTTTTTCCAATTTCACAGAATGATATGGAGCATTGTCCATGACAATAACAGCATTATCATCTAATGATGGTAAAATATTTTTAAACCATTCGTGAAATGTGTCACCGTTCATTTCGTCGTGGTAATCCCCCGTATGTTTCTTCGATTCAAAGCATAGAAGTCCGCCAGGAACGAAACCAGCAACACTGCCAATATGCAAAACAATTAATCGTTTGCCTTTTCCGCTTGGATTAGCTAGTCCCGTTGTCAACCCTCGGAGAAATGCGTCCTTCTTGGATTTAATCGTTTTATCTATCCAAACTTTATTTGTGACATCACCGGCGTTAACCCAAGTTTCGTCCAGATAATAAATTTGCCAGCCCTCTTCTCTGTATTTTTTATAGCCCTCAGGTAATTTCTCCTCCAAATAATTAGATCTTCTCTCTCTGTTAGTATGCTGTTGCGGTGTCGAGTGGTATATGCAAAATTTGTCTTTTAATAATAAATGAAAGGTCGATCGTTTAAAATTTGGAATATCTTCGTCGGCGTTTACGGCTTGCAGAACTTTGTTCAATGTTGGTAATTCTTTATTGATGTAAAATCCGTGCACTTTTCTCCGAATGGCATTTTTATCACATTCGTCGATTTTTTCTCTGAAAGATAGGCAACGTTTCCTTTTATTTGGAGATGTAACCGCACCTGTATTCTTATATTCCGACAATATTTTTTTTATGCTCGTAATACCAAAACCCGTCTGTTCTGCCAATTGAGTAATAGCATCTTAATTTGAAATTTCTTGATTGTCTTTTTTCAATTTTTTATGCGAATTAATAATAATAAGCTTCTGATTGCTGTGGATCAACTGAAAATATAAATGAAAAATTCACCTTATAAACCTTATAACCAATATGGTCTTATTCAAACAATTTATTAAATTTCAACATATTTTTCTCGTAGTGAACTCATAAAAGGACACTTTAAACTTTAAAACTACAATCTCCGATATTCTATATATAATAGATTAATAATAATAATAATTATTATTATTATTAATATTATTGTTAATAATTATTAATAATTATTATTGTTAATAATTATTAATAATTATTATTGTTAATAATTATTAATAATAATTATTATTAATAATTATTAATAATAATAATTAATTTATAATTTTTTCATCATTGTTTACCTGGCCTCGTTTATTTTTCTTCACAGGAGATGACATTAGTGGCACTTCAATATTCAATTCTTCCATCGCACTTAATAAATACTTTTGTGGAAGAAAAACACTAAAAATTAACTCATAGGGTTATAATGATCGGGGGGACCTGTCACTCGTTGCTAGCACTGACAAGCTGCATGAGCGATACGGCGATGTGGTGGGGGCTTTCTAAGGTGGAGACTTGCGCGAAACGGACGAATTTTCGTCCGGACCGAAGTCATTCTCGTTTTGGATAGAGTATAAGTGGCGATTAAATCGGTGAGGTGTGATATTTTATGCATATTTACCTTTTCTTTTAATATTGGACATAAATAAATTTTATATACATATATGTATATAGCATAAATTTTTATTTAGATAGCACAACTTTTTAATAACATTATTTTTGTAAGAAATTAAAACAACTATTTTGTACAACTGTATTCGGTCAAAATATTTGTATAATTTTTTATTTTCAGGTGACGCAATTTTTTTATATCATTATTTTTGTAAATACATATAAGTTTTTCACAACTGGCGCGTGTACTTGGTGCCTTTTTTGTATTTAAAAAAAAAAAGTAAATTTTTAGGGATTATATCATTCTTTTGTAGTATACGTTAACATCTTTAAATATTGTACATATATACAGGGTGTCCCAGAATTCGCGGACACGGAATGCACAGCGTGATTGTCGGTGCTAAAAGAAACAACTTTTTTCTTTGGCAAAATTGCGTCTGAACAATACTTCTTAAATGAGAGCAACTTTAAACTAACGAATGAGCGCTCTAGGTTACACATGAATCAGGGGCGGCGCGCGCACGGCGTGCGTGAGCGTGTGTCTACGCTATTTAAATTAGACATTATTAAACATTTAATCGGCCCTTTTCAGAGCCACAAACATTTTTTAGAATGTTGGAACAATAATCTTGGATCAAAATTATTCATGTGTTATCTAATTTACTTATTTTACTTTCAGTCGTTGCTTTGGTGATATCAATTAGAATGTTCTTTTATGAAGTGTTTTATTCAAAATAGCGATATTAGATTAGCTTACCGTAATACCTTTATGTACAGAAAAATGAGACAAATCAATTAGTAAAAAAAAATAATTGTTTTTAAGAAAGAGTATGTAATTATTTATAATGTATTTTTTTAAACAATTATTTGTTTTTTTCTTTACACTAATTGATTTATCTCATTATTCTGAACATAAAAGTATTACGGTAAGATTATCGAAAACTAAATATTTTACGAAATATTTTATTTTTTATATCAAAATGTGTCAGATTAAAATATAAAATAACTCAAAAAGTACTTAATGAAAAAATACCTTATTATAGTGTTTTGGAAAGCTCTCGACATAAGTTATAAGAATATGCAATGAAAAATGGGGGTTTCCATTTAAGAAATTGAAAGTGACCTCCATGTGACCTTCAAATGACTATACAAGGTCACATCAATGGCACCATCTTATGTTCCCCTTCGAACCAAACAACTTTTGTCTGAAACGTTTTTCCGTATCTTCCATATTTTTCGAGATATTTGACTGGCTTTTTTAAAATGGACCACCCTGTATATACATATATACAGGGTGCGGCATTTATAGTGACGCGGGCATATTTTTCGGAAACGAAGTGAGATATCAAAAAATGTTTCAGACAAAAGTTGCATGGTTTCGAGGGGGCCACATGATAAAAATATGGATTTGACCTTATGTGGTCTTTTCAAGGTGAGGTCAATGTGGTCGATGTTTTCTTAAATGGAACTCCCCATTTTTTATTACATATTCTTGTAGCTTACCTCGAGAGCTTTCCAAAACACTATAATAAAGTATTTTTTCGTTAAGTACTTTTTGAGTTATTTTATATTTTAATCTGACACATTTTGATATAAAAAATTAAATATCTCGTAAAATATTTAGTTTTCGATAATCTTACTGTAATACTTTTATGTTCAGAATAATGAGATAAATTAATTAGTAAAAAAAAAAATAATTGTTTTTAAGAAAAAGTATGTAATTATTTACAATGTATTTTTTTAAACAATTATTTGTTTTTTTCTTTACACTAATTGATTTGTCTCATTATTCTGTACATAAAAGTATTACGGTAAGATTATCGAAAACTAAATATTTTACGAGATATTTTATTTTTTATATCAAAATGTGTCAGATTAAAATATAAAATAACTCAAAAAGTACTTAACGAAAAAATACTTTATTATAGTGTTTTGGAAAGCTCTCGAGGTAAGCTACACGAATATGTAATAAAAAATGGGGAGTTCCATTTAAGAAAACATCGACCACATTGACCTCTCCTTGAAAAAACCACTTAAGGACAAATCCATATTTTTATCATGTGGCCCCCTCAAAACCATGCAACTTTTGTCTGAAACATTTTTTGATATCTCACTTCGTTTCCGAAAAATATGTCCGCGTCACTATAAATGCCGCACCCTGTATACAGGGTGGCCCCGAACGTTCCAGCCAGACTTTGAGATCTTATAGGAAATTTAATTCTGAACAAAAAATTTCCGATAAACATGGGTCGAAAAATGCTTCCTTAAGAAGTTATCACTCAAAAACCTCTGATGCAAAGGAAGAGCAAAAGGTGAAAAGAAAATGAAATAAAGAAAATTAAACTTAATAAATTTCTTCAAAAAACGATAAAAATAAAAAATAAAAATCTTTTTCTTTTATGAAAATAAAATAAAATTTTTTAAACTAAAATAGCACGTAATAGTAGAAAATGAATAAAGACGTGAAAAAACTAACTGTTCTCAAAATGTCCCCCCCCCCCCCAGCTCCAATACACTTTCGGCATCGAGTAATGACCGATCTAGCATCTAACAATAAGTAACAAAAGCACTTTTTGTACGTTTGAAACTGATTATATCAAAATCAATGGAACGTACAACAATCATTTTGATCTCATTTGAAAGATAATTTAATTTTCTACAACTTTTGTTTCGGTTTTTGTTAAAAGACGCACATTTTCCATGATATTTGGAAAAATGTGTAAAATAATCACGATTTCAGAGGTTTTTGAGCGATAACTTCTTAAAAAAGCATTTTTCGACTCATGTTTATAGGAAATTTTTTGTTCAGGATTAAATTTCCTATAAGATCTCAAAGTCTGGCTGGAACGTTCGGGGCCATTCTGTATATATACTCAACAAGCAATATCGAATTACTTAAGAACGCGACAAAGAGCGAGATGAAAGAAAGAGAAAGAAAGAGAGAGAAATAGAGATAGCAAGAGAAAGAGAGAAAATAGAAAAAAGTGATAATTATTATCTCCTAATAATGTATCTTCTAATAATGTAGGTGTATGTTTATATATGTGTGTATGTATTACTATGCTAATAAATTGTATTAATAATTAATACAGTACTAATACGTTAATAATATTGTGTACATATATTAAATACTAATTTAATAAATATTTAATATTGAGATTAATGAGTATATTAGAAATGCTTATTTATTTATTAATTCTCTACATTCATTCATTCATATTTGATTTATATATTCACATTTATACATTTATTCATTTAATCTACCGTTTTTTTGTTCAGAAATAATATAATATATACCTGAAAGAGTGAGAAAGAAAGAAAGAGGGAGTGTTATACATTACATCAAAATATATTTGGTAAATATGCATAAAAGATCACACCTCACCGATTTAACTGCTACTTAGATATATCGTAGAGGGAAGTGTTCTGAGTAACTCCCCGCAAGAATCAAGTGGCGGTCGGAGTTGGTTTAAGAGATATAACAAATTAAAGTTTCACAGTTTTGTGTCCGTGTGCGTGTGCGTGTACGTGTGTGTATATATATATGTGTGTGTGTATATGTGTGTAGGATAATCATTTTATATATATTATTATTATATATATAATAATACGTAAATATTTCTTAATCATTTCGCACACACATATACAGGGTGTCCCATAATTCGCGGATCACCCGCCATGTGCAGGTAGAGCACATGAAACCGAGAAGAAAAGTCCTTTACCATTTTGCGATTTTCGTAATAATTATTAAGAAATTAATTTAAAAAGATGGGCCAATCCATGCCTTACACAAGCGCGCGGCGAGAAGAGACTTCCTACTCAGGCGTTGCTCGGTGCGCGGCGAAGCGGTGGGAGGGGCGCTGTATACGGCTACGTACGAGCGAACGCTGAAGCCACGCACCGAGCAACGCCAGAGTAGGAAGTCTCTTCTCGCCGCGCGCTTGTGTCAGGCATGGATTGGCCCATCTTTTTAAATTAATTTCTAAATAATTATTACGAAAATCGCAAAATGGTAAAGGACTTTTCTTCTCGGTTTCATGTGCTCTACCTGCACATGGCGGGTGATCCGCGAATTATGGGACACCCTGTATATATATTTTTTTTTTCATAAATATATACAGGGTGTCCCATAATTCGCGGATCACCCGCCATGTGCAGGTAGAGCACATGAAACCGAGAAGAAAAGTCCTTTACCATTTTGCGATTTTCGTAATAATTATTTAGAAATTAATTTAAAAAGATGGGCCAATCCATGCCTGACACAAGCGCGCGGCGAGAAGAGACTTCCTACTCTGGCGTTGCTCGGTGCGTGGCTTCAGCGTTCGCTCGTACGTAGCCGTATACAGCGCCCCTCCCACCGCTTCGCCGCGCACCGAGCAACGCCTGAGTAGGAAGTCTCTTCTCGCCGCGCGCTTGTGTAAGGCATGGATTGGCCCATCTTTTTAAATTAATTTCTTAATAATTATTACGAAAATCGCAAAATGGTAAAGGACTTTTCTTCTCGGTTTCATGTGCTCTACCTGCACATGGCGGGTGATCCGCGAATTATGGGACACCCTGTATATATATATTGTTATCTTTTATTCATATCATATTTTTTACATTTTGTATACAATTTTCGATATTTAAATTAAGGAACATTTCAAGAAAATTTTATTGCTATAATAATTGCATGTCTTTTAAAAAGTAAATACCAAAATTACTATTGCAATTTAGTATCACTAACCAATTCTTCCTCCTCATATTGATTCAAATTTGAACTACTTTTTGTCGATGACAGATATTCTAATGTTCTCCGATAACATTATATTGCAAAAGGCAGCTCTATCCAAATAAACCATCAATTTCCACGTTTCTCATTGTTTTATAAAATAATTTCAACCATTATATCAAAAAAAGATAAATATATTAGAAATAAGTCTTGTCCCTAGAGAATTTAGTCTAAAAAAATAAATAACCTTTATTATATAATTTATAAACAAAATTATTACCTTATTTCTCTTCTTTGACTAATGCTTAACATTTCTATTTCAGGCTCTAACTCTGACGCTTTCAATTCAACTGTATATAATGTAATATTTTTGATAGAATTCCCAAGATTTGTTTTGCTATATTAACATAAATATGCAACTCATTGTTTAGTCATTTGTAAGTGACCTAAAAATATTAATTACGCATTGAATACATTTATATATAAAATATAAATAAACATTCACATTTTCAGAACCAAGAGTAGCGAGTAATTCCAGATCCGCAAAATGTTTGTATACATTATAGAAGTGCTTCGATATGATTTTATCATTTTATTATTCTATATAAAACCAAATAATAAAAATGTATATTCAATGCTGTGGTTTTATGATATTTTTGATAGAATTCTCACAAGATTTATTTTGCTATATTAATATAAATTTATTGCTTTTAGCCATTTGTAAGTTAACCTAAAAATATTAATTATGTATTAGTTACATTTATATATAAAATACAAATAAACATTATATACATGAATGCGCGTTCGCGCGTATAATTACCAGCTTATTATCGTTATCGAAAACATGGCCAGCCGAAATCTCCAAATATTCCTTCGATTTATTCATAATCATTTTCCAATAATGTATTTATTACAAATATCTTATAATTGATAATGCACAGATTCACTCCACTGTAAGTATTCGCTCAGTTTTATTAATGTAACCAAACTTTGCTCGATATGTCCTAAATAATTTTCTGAGTTTTCGACCTTGGCGGGGCGCCACTCGCGCCGCCATATTGGAAAAATGGGGCGAGAAAATAACTACAACTTTTGTCTGAAACTTTTTTCAGATTAGATTGGATAGTTTCCGACCTATAGCGGCGTAAAAGCGGACAATATTCTGCGAATTTTTGAAAATGCTTGTTTTCACTCGAATTTTTGAATGTTATCAATTGTATGTTGACATTGTCGACTATCAATTATATCATAAATTAACTATCAACTCATTTCCACACCACCATAAGGTAGAGTTATCGGCGTGTTTTTTTTTTAATGTGGTATTCCCAGTAGGCCTCTCTAATCCACATTCGCAATACATTTTTAAATTATTGGAAACAGCTCCGTTTTGATGGTCCAGGTTAATCGACATCTATTTCTTCTGTACTCGTAGAAGGAATCTCATTGTTGTCATTTAATTCGATTTCTTCGTTGACCCCAGTAAAGGACAATGTCAATTTCTGTCTTTATTTATTTCTGCCATCAACAATTATCCTCATCATACAATTCTGTTGTCATCATTGATCAAAACATAGATCTGATTTTATTGATAGGATTAGCATTAAGATCACATCCAAAAATTTATTTTAAAAAGTCAGGTAAAGGAGAAATTCCAGGAAAATTATATTCTTCTCAAAGTTTTCTATATGGAAAAGCAGCAGCAGATAATATACTGTTCTTCCATGCATTCAGCGGATGCAATACAACATCTGCTATATTTAATATAGGAAAAAACAAGTTTTTTTATTATTCTCGAGAAGAATCCGCACTTGAACAATACTGTGCAAATATACAAGCAAAATGATATAGACCGTAAACTTATTGCTACTGCCAAAGAAAGATTTGTGATCGCGTTATAATGGAATCGAAACATTAGATTCACTTCGCTACCAACGATTTGCGAAATCGGTAATAAAAAGTAAATTTCATCTTGCCTCGTTGCCCCCTTCACGAGAAGCTGCATATCAGCATTTATTTAGGACATCATCGAGTCTAGACTTGGTATGGCATCTCACAAAATCCACAGGAGTGGGGCTGGCAAAGGAGCAAAACTGAACTTATTCCAGTTAGAAATACAAAAGATCCTGCTCCTCAAGCATTGCTCCTATTTATTTCATGTAAATGCAGGACGAAATGCGGTGCAGCTTGCGGCTGTAGAAAAACGGGCCTCAAATGCTCCATTATCTACGATTACTGCAATGGGTAAACATGTGAAAACGTACCACAGATTTTGAACGATTTTGAGGATGAGGATGAAGAAAAAATACAGGCAGAAATTGAAGAAACATTGCCCTTTACTAAGATCAACGAAGAATCAAACGACAACTTTGAAATTCCGTTTCCAACTACAGAAGAAATAGATGAGAGAGATCAACCTGGACCATCAAAGCGGAGCCGTTTACAATAATTTAAGATATATTGTGAGAGTGGATTAGACTTACTGGGGATACCACATAAAAAAAAAAAAAAAACGCGCCGATAACTCTACCTTTTGGTGGTGTGGAATGGAGTTGGTTGATAGTTAATTTATGATATAATCGATAGTCGACAATGTCAACATACAATTATTAATTAATAAAAAGATATAAAAGTAAGGCTCTTAGACGATTAGAAATCAAAAATCCAAGTAAATTATTTAAGACTCTTTAATTATTTTATACGCTTTAATTATTTAAGACTCTTTTTGTATACCGTTTTTAATGTTGATTTTATTATTGTTTGCGCTGATGATGGCCAAAAAAAAGGGCCGAAACGTCCGCCTTTCGCGAATCATATAATTAAAGAAATTCTCTAATTTTTTAATTCAATTTTTGATTTAATTTATATATTTTTGCGCCCAGAAAACTGCGCGTGGCTCTTTTGCCATTTTACTTGGATTTTTGATTATTAATTAATAACTTTCAAAAATTCGAGTAAAAACAAGCATTTTCAAAAATGTGCAGAATATTATCGGCTTTTACGCCGCTGTAGACCGGAAACAAGCATTTTCAAAAATTCGCAGAATATTGTCCGCATTTACGCCGTTGTAGGTCGGAAACTATTCAATCCACAAAAAAAAGTTTTAGACAGAAGTTGTAGGAAATTCCTCTATAATATTAATAATAACTACTTTTGACGTAGGACCAATCGAAAAAGAGATATCGCGAAAAAACCGTTTTTTCGCTCCATTTTTCCAATATGGCGGCGCGAGCGGCCAAGCTCGAAAACTCAGAAAATTATTTAGGACACAAAACTACGTGACCCAGTAAAATTTCAAAACTCCCGGATTTAATGTAATCAAAAACTACCTATTGACTGGGCTAACGTGAGAGTTTGAAAGTTGGAGAATTAAAATGTCACATTTCTGGTATACGATTATCACTGATCTTATTCAAACTGGTCGCAATCGAAAGCTTGCATCCACATTGTATCAGAAAAGTGCCGTTAGATTTTTGATTACGGCTTTAATTCCTGAGGAATTTTAATCAAAAGATTATTAGACGTAAAACTCCGGATAAGCTACTTGGTAGCGCCGCGGCCCCTGTACATAGGCAAAACCGTTTTTTTTTTTATATACTTGACGCTACCGCGTCGCTTGATTGATTGCACCAATCTTGTTTAAACTGGTCCCAACCAAAAGTTTGTGTCAATATCATAAAAAAGTGTCGTTAGATTTTTTATTCAAAAACTTTATTTCTTAAGATATCTTAATTGAAGACACGTTTGAAAATTCTGGATAAGTTTCTTGGTAGCGTTTCGACGATATGCCGTGAGTGTAGTCGCGGGGCTAGTCGCTTTCACGCTTTCACGCTTTTTATGTACATAGTATCGCGTTACTACCACATCGCTTGATTCAATAATCGCTAGTTCGAGCGCTTACCGCTACGTGGTGGGTTATGCATTATTTATCTCGTATTTACGTTTTGGTCATGAGAATTATATAAAGCTTGCAAAGAGCAGTTAGCAAGAGATTGAAAGTGTAAAAGACCTTGCACAATCGAAAATATAAGGAACAGGGAACAGATATTAGAGATAAGAACTGACTTGACTTTTGTTAAAGTAACTTTCTTTTCAATTTTCCAGGTTATGTAGTGTGTACAAGCTATGAAACCTATCGCTTATATTTTTTATTGACCGTTCAATTGTTCCTTATTCCTTATTCTTTATATTTTATTTTTTATTTTTAATGTCTATTTTTGTTCCTTATATTTTTGATTGTGCGGAGGCCCTAATAATTATTCCAATCAACTTAATTTCTGATAAAGTTCCAACATAGAAAATTCAGATATTCAACTTATTGTTTAAAAATCGAACATATAAATGTCCGAAAGAGAGTGAAAATAATTTTTCGCAATGTATACATAAGAAAAGAAATTTTAATGTATGGTAAGATATAATTATATATAAATTAGCCACATATAGCATGGCTAATAATATATGAACATACATACACACATAGTTATATACAACTAACAAAGTATAGTTATACATGATTGGATATAATTATGTACGTTCATACAGAGACAAATTCGATATATGATCATATGTATGGCTAACTTATACATGATTATATCATCACACACGAAAATTTTTGATAAAAGTGACGTTTAGGGGATGCAACCCCGATGACCTTGACCTTGACCTTGATATGTTGTCAAGGTCACCCTTCTGAGTGACCTTCAGAAGGTTTTAGCCGTCGCTCGTTTTTTATTAAAAAGTTATTAACTAAAATATTATTTATTAAATGTCTGGAATAAATAAATACATCAATGGACAGAGGAATTTTAAAGATAGAGAGAAATTAAATTAGAAATAGGTTTGGGTTAGGTTATTTCTTCCGGAAGTGGAGCCCCCCCGTAGGGAGGACGGAACCCACTGTTTTATGCATACACTTTTTAATGCGAAGTGAGGTTCCACATGGGTTTACAACTTTCCACGCGAAGCAAGGTTCAACGCAAACCAATGTGTCTAGTTCTTTGATAGTGGAGCCCCCCCGTAGGGGGGGGGCGGGACATACTGCCTCCACGCATATACTTTTTAATGAGAAGTGAAATTCCACATGGGTTTACAACTTTTCACGCAAAGCGAGATTCAACTCATGTACAACCCATGTAGAATCTCACTCACTTTGCTTTAAAAAGTGTATGCATGGACACAGTAGGTCCCCCTCCTACGCGGCGGGGCTCCACTATCAAAGAACTAGATACATTGGTTTGCGTTGAACCTCGCTTCGCGTGGAAAATTGTAAACCCATGTGGAACCTCACTTCGCATTAAAAAATGTATGCATAAAACAGTGGCTTCAGCCCTCCCTACGGGGGGGCTCCACTTCCGGAAAAAATAACCCAAACCTATTTCTAATTTAATTTCTTTCTATCTTTAAAATATAAGCTTGGTAATTCATGTCGAAATATACTATATACAGTCTTATGTCGCAAGTATCGGTCGGTCATTATCTTCAATTGTTAACAACTTTGTAATAAACAACGAGCACCCCACGGGAAGGCTGCACTTCCGGAAAATATAATTTAACCCAAACCTTTCAATTTTAAAAGTAAAGTTGGATTATTTTTTATTGTCAGACTACGTACAAACCTTGATTTTTACAAATATTTGTTTGTTAATAATTTTTTAATAAACAACGAGCGACGGCTAAAACCTTCTGAAGGTCACTCAGGAGGGTGACCTTGACAACATATGTCAAGGTCAAGGTCATCGGGGTTGCATCCCCTAAACATCACTTTTACCCACAAATCCATTAACAGAAATAATTATCTTAATTTTTTATAGACGCATATAAATGATCTTATTGGTACAATGCCATACCAGCAGAGAAATCACTTTTAGTTTCAATAAGATGATATGCACTGCCACATTGGGCTAAAAATGTTCGGCAATAATTAGATAATAATTTTCTTTATCAGTGGATAGATATTCATATTTCTCAATTTTTAGTAAAAACTTTAGAAGAAAATATCAATATAAAAAAATTAAACGGGATTAATAAAACTTTACAAGACACAATGGTCAAGTAATATGGTCTGCACGATCCCCCGATCTTTACTCGTGTGATTTTTTTCTCAAGGTTATTAAAAGAAGCTATATTTCAATACAAAGTATACAACAACTACCAAAAAAATAAACAACTGTTCTAGGAAGAATAAGAGCACAAAATATTTAAAAATATAAAGAAATTAAATCTCCAGACTAGAAAAATATATAAATGTGTTACGTCCTGGCGATTCCACGATTCCTTCCTTCCGCGAAGTGTCGGCAACGATCGTCGATTGGTGAGACAAACGAACCGCTCAGTAAACAGACCAACGTAAAAGATCGATGATAAAAACATGCCGGTCTCCTTGTTACGTCCTGGCGATTCCACGATTCCTTCCTTCCGCGAAGTGTCGGCAACGATCGTCGATTGGTGGGACAAACGAACCGCTCAGTAAACAGCCCAACGTAAAAGATCGATGATAAAAATATGCCGGTCTCCTCAAGGTAATATAAATTTTTCTAACGAAATACCCAACAAACACAGCTGCATCTATAATAATAAAATTTTCCAACGAATATTCAATAAACACAGCTGCACCAATAACGATAAAATTATTATAGAAAAATAGGATCTTTTTTCTAATCTGAACACGTGCAAGGAATCTTTGAAGGAATATCGAACTCACCAATGGGCGATCACTACGAGTAAAACGTAAAAAGTAGGAGAAACACCCCGCCTAACGAAGACACTGGCACATTTTTAATTTGCTAAGATTGAAAAATTCCCACTTCTGCGCAAATTCAATTCGTCGAAGTTTGAAAGATTCCCACTCTTAGAATTAGAATACGCCCAAAAAAGAAATTATAAAAAGAGAAACTCGCGAACACATCACTCTCTATCATTTTGCAACTTTCAACCCAAGTACTCTTGCTCCGTGTTGTGACTCGCGAGTTAGTTGGGAAAACCAGTGTCTTCCACCGG